>OZ026821.1:9578921-9602558 GCA_964023185.1 Macaria liturata
CGGCTCCCTCGGCGGGCGCCGGAGGGGCTTCGACGGGAGGGGGCGGGGGAGTGGGCTCCTTGGGCGGCGGTGTGGGCTCCTTGGGCGGCGGCGGCGTGGGCACGCGCGGGTGGAGGCGCTCGTACTCCTTGCGCGCCACCTCTATCTGCCGCTGCGTGGGGTCCACGCCCGGGATCAGCTCCACGAACGATTCGTCGATGTCGTACTCGATGTCGTTGAACTTCTCGATCTCGCCGATCAGGTCATCTGCGGACGCGGCGAGGTGAGCGGGCGGCGGGGGGCGGCGGGCGGCGGGGGCCGCGGGGCGCTCGACATGCCGCATGCGTTATCACGGGGCGCCACTGTCGCTACTCTACGGGAGGTCTCACAAGGGTTCTTCCATGCCCCGTGCTTCCAACATGGTTATGTACAGTGCGCGCGAGCCGTTCCAAATTCATACGATGGAAAGAAATTTCGCTTTTCGGACGATGAATATCGCCGGCGCTTCGAACGATCGCATTCGGGTCGGAGATGATAATGAAATATGTATAAATTTTTAATGATAGCTGATAGAATCGACGAGGAGGTGTTAGCGAGTCGGAAACGAAGGAACACTCGGATTAGTAAATGAAGAACACCGGTTAAAAATAATAATATTATATTTTATAAACACTTGTTAGAATAATCTTAAAATCATTAATTTATTTCTCACGAACATACTTATCTAGCATTAATTAATCGACAACGTGTGTGCGGAAGGCCGCCTGGTTGGTTCTACAGTTAGTTGTAAGCACGCTACACTCGTCTCACGCCGTGAGCATGCCGTGCCGTGCCGTGTCGTGTCGCGCCGTGCCGTGCCGTGTCGGCCGGACGGTACGTCACCGCACGATAATTGCCAGCAGTAAATATTATTCTAATCAAATTACACGTGAAATGTACATCTGCAGCGTTTCAATGGCGATTGTTTACTCATCGATTAATTCAAATAAATAACAACAAACTCAAATTATGACACGAGAAAATCGTAGGTACTCGAAATAAAATAGAATATGCAATTATTCATACTTCATAGTAAGTATATTCTTATAAATATCATTATTTGTTGCCATCACTCATTAAATAAAAAATATCTAATCTCTCAACTAATCATTAAGTAAATAAAAAGTTTATAGTATTGCATAAGATAGTGCACTCATCAAAATCGCAGTGAACCGATCCAGAATACAGGAACCGGCACGTGAATATTCATCGCATGTAGTATTGAATCCAAATAATTACGCAAAATAATGTGAAATATTTAAAATACTAGTGCTAAATGTCTTTTTACATTGAGTGTAAATGCTAAAGCATCTTGGTCCCCAACTTGGAATGTCGACATTTCGTCCTAAACTAAAAGTGCTATAAAAGCTGCATACATCATATACATCGAAACCGATCCGAACAGATTCGCTCGTAACATAATGACTAACATAACCGAGGACAAATACATCTTAATACGTTCAAGTAGGATGTGTATCGAAATAAACAATTGCACATGGCAGTGTCGTCAGAGAACACTCGATTTTGACGTTACAATAAGAAAAAAAAGCGGCTGGCAATTACTCTAAAACTAAAACATCTAATCGCTCGCTCGTCTCAGTTCTCGCCCGACTGTTTTATGATCAATTGATTTTATTTGCCCGCATTATATAATTATAGCGAGTGGCAACTAGTACAGATTAGCAGCTAGTGATGCACAGTTGTGGACGCGTGTGAGGCGAGCGAGCGCGTGTGGGGTGGGCGAGGTGTTCACATATTCTGGATGTCGTGGAGAGTGGCCTCCATCTCCTCCTGCAGGAGTTTGCTCTTTTCGCGCTCGGCCACCAGGTCGTCTGCAAGGTGGACGTGGCCACGGTCAGTCACACGCAACACAACACTACTCGACGCAAACATTCCTCCATAGTGGCCAAATTCATTTATTAACCAGAGACATTATTTTAATTTACCAATTTTGTATCAAAAAGTTAACTTTAAGTACCAAATTCAAAATTTACTATTCTTTAATATTTTGGTGCTTATTAGTTTGGTTCTATGATGTCACTGGTAGTGGAATATTTGTATCAATTAGTACAGGCAAAACAAAATAAAACTCATGCTAAAACAACGTAAAACATCGAAGGATCGAGCAATCTAGTGGGACACATTTAGAAAAACATGCCAACACAGTAATATTGCCAGATCACGAAATTGAAACAACACCCAAAACAATTTTTGAAATGATAACTTATTTTTCAATAAGCAACGCTATAAGTTTTATAAGGTGTGGTCTCGATTTCGTCAATTGACACAATTAAAATATCGAATTCTAAGCATAAAACTGTTACAATGAAATAAAGAAAAGTTAAGCTTTAAACGATAGCGTAAAAATTCAAGAAAACATAAGCTTTCAAAACTATTGTACAGCAACAAACTCGACCCGATCTGTCGATGGCTGGATGGATGTGCGGAAGGCGAAAGCTCTGGTTATTTCCAAACGTTGTTATTGTATACTTGACTTCAGAGATATTGGATAAATAACCAAACTGCTGTACGTCGGTGAAAAATATCTGGACCTTGAAAACTAGCATCAGAAATTGCATTATTACCACTGTCGAAATTTGTGTTATCAGCTAATTTTAGCTCTTATTTCCTAATTGTCTAACGTATGGCTACTGTATTTTTTCCTACGTTTATAAAGTTTTATTTTATATTTATATCCTATTTGTAGATATATTCGTATGATGTTACCTTCAAGCCTGTCGACCTCTTTCTGGAGTTTCTGCACGGAGCGCTCAGCGAACTCAGCGCGAGCCTCAGCCTGTAATACACATACACACATGTAAGTATTTAGTTCATCAGCAAACGGCCTATTTTCTGTATTTTCCTCAAAGTATAACACGAAAATTAAAGGTTTATCAATGTTACTCTAACGTTAATACGTTATGATCTGTAATCATCAACATATTACATTCAGAAAATAGACTGTTTCATAGAAAAATCACACATGCAACTTCAGTTAATTCATTTTTTTATCAACAATTTACATATTTTATTGCAAGAAAAACAATTCCAAAACCGAGCAAAATATGTACTTTAAACAATTACGTTTGCAAATTTGTGAGTGGCCACCAAAATAAAACATTGTTTAGATTAGATACAAATGTAAACATGGATCACCAAACTGTGTTAGACCAGAAGCGGCACGAGCATGCAATTTACCTTCACCGAAAGCTGCTAAGTGCTGTGGCAGTCTACAACACTGTAAGATACCGTTACCGACTACTTTATATCGAGGGTGGAACAGCTAGGGTGCTTTGATCGATCGATACCTATTACTTGACCATTATTGTTGGTTTGTTAATGACTGTGCTTTCATTTTTAAATGGCAACTCTAGCTATAGGCTACAATGCTTAAACAAATAGGATTTGCTAATTGTTCAGTATGTTAACTGATTCTGTAGAGAAAGCTGTTAGCTGCTTTATCTTTGGTAAGCTGGTACTAATGTATTTGTACTAAAAAAATATTGAAATAATAAATGAAAGTACATAACTCAAAAATCAATGCTTAGTGCGATAGTTTAGCGCTAGATGGCGCCTAATATTTCATCAGTTTAACAAGACCATTAACCAACACGTGCTGCTAACTGTACTTCTAACGGTCATCTAAAATGCTTGGACAAAACAATGTAGGTACCAGCTTCTTTTAGAGCCAGTCATGCTATGACTACTGTCTCACTTAAATGGGTGAGAAACTATAGCTTGAATACTTTTAGATGTATAAGATTTTTAATCAGATCTTAAGAAGTTTGAATGCGTCATTTCATTTAACATAGTGAAACAGTAATTATGTATTAAAATTTGTTTCTGTTCTTGCATAATTTGGCTTGAGGGTTGTACAATATTTGGTAATGTTTGTGAACCCCGAAATTAGCCGTGTTTTCAACTAGAACATATCTTCTAAATTCACGCTCTGCAACGGGTCTAGTCTTGACTATAGAGTTTTGTACAGAATATTCGTGTTTTTATTGGCCTTAATTTAGTCGGTAATCGATCAAAGCCCCCCACAATGTGAGCACAACTTACTTGCGTGAGTTTCTGGGAGAGACTGTGGATCTTATCCTCGACGTGATCGCGGCTCGCCATCGCCTAGCCACACAGAGCCATTACTCACGGCAAGTGACATGCCGCCTGTCCGCCGTGTTACCACTGTACGATACTTTGTATCTACTGCCTTACTGCCTTTATTTTCGCCACATTGCTCGAAGATGCCAATAACTTGAATTATCTTATGTGGATAGGGAAAGTCAAAGGAAGGATCGAGATATCTAAGTATTTCTGTAATGAGCTCGAGTCACAGCCTTCAGAAGTATCTAAGCGGCTAAAAAAGACTGCTCTTATAATTACGGTATGGACAAGAATAAAAGCTAATCAATCAAAATATATCCATGTAATCTTGGGTTACTTTGATTGGTAGATGATTTTAAAGGTACCTAATCACCGTGAATTCCTTAGATGAGCTTGACAATAATAGAAAGTGCGATCTAAATCGCATTGACTTGACGTTAGCGACAAGTGTGAAATAGCGTGAGTGAGTCTCTAAAAGACAAATTACGTTAGGTTGAAATTGAATAAAAGCGCATTGTAGCGTCACCTTTATACTGGCCTAGCTCGGACATAAATGAGACTGAATCAGAGCGTGGATAAGAAACAGGACAAATGACACAATAGTGTGTGTGAGAATGGAGCTGTCCGCGAGGTCTTATTTAGTTTTAAACTCGCCTCGGAGGGTGTGGGTTATGTGGGTATGTATATGAGAGTATACTACGAACTGCTGCTTCAACAGGCAATAAAAGGTCTCTGTATTTTTCCGTATTTATAAAAGGAAAAAATCAAGGCAACTGTAGAGACATTTTTCCGTATTTATAAAAGGAAAAAAATCAGGACAACTGTAGGCATATAAACAATTGTGATTGCACAGTTTAAACAGGACAGGACAAATAAATAAATTACTAAGTACAAACTGATGTTGTCAACATCAGGAATGGGTTAATTAAGGACATTTTAGTTGTAAATGATAAAACGAACAAATGGCAATGAAGTAAGCGTACAGTCACAACACGGCCGACAAATACAAATAATACATAAAAGAAACAAATTATGACACAGGTACAGATAGGATAGACGTCATAGATACATAGATGAAGCACCAACCGCCGCCAGCGAGGGACCTACACCGGCTAGATACGACAAGCACCCTCGATGCGATTATCGACTATGTACATCGATCAGCCCACACTAGCTCTACCCCCACACTAGGCGATGACATGGACCGTGTACCCAACCCACTATCTACCGCCGTCCTCGGACATGTTACCTCTCGCAGTTGGGCGTCCAGCACTTTGACCTTGCCCTCATACGTCTCTTCTCTTTGTGTCGCCTGCGATCGATTTGTTAACGAAAAAGAAAAAAATAAACACAACAGCGAAAACGGAAAGTCATGCATAACAGCGCCGCCGCGAGTTATATGTTCGCGGGCGGACGTATTAGGAAAACTATGTTACATTAGGTAAACAACACAAATATAAACCGAGGAGGAAACACTGTTATAGAACGCTACTGTCCGTGCCGTCTTTACCATTTATTTTTTGCGGTAAATCGGGCACGGACTAAGAAAAGTTTGTGCGGTAGATGCAGTTAGGCAAGCGAACACTCGCGTCAACCGATCTCGTCATAGCACACCTCCTTTAGGCGGGTGGTGAGGGTTTTGATTTGGTTTTTGTACTCCTCCTCACGTTGGTTGGCCTGGGTGAAATGGTACACACGTGGTTACTCTCAAATATTATACGGAAATGCATCTGACTACGCGATCTACACTAGCATATTTAATTCTCCAATTGCTCTGAATGGTTGGTGCATCATTCTTTCTAAATAGATATTCTGTCAAAATAAAAGTCGTTTTAAATCATTTAAATAATAAACAAACATAATAATAATCCAAAATACGCTAATATCATTTAAATTTAATGAAAAATTTCATAAACCAAATGTTATCATAAACTAGGGCGACGCTTAACATCAGGCAAATTGCGGTCAATGTACCTATGCAGGGAAAATAATTACAATTAATTTAACTCATTAGTTAACTGCGGCGCCAATTCACTGTATCAATAACAATTTAGCAAGGAAGATTGTCACTTCAATGACCATCTTTTTTTTGAGAGATCCTAAAAATATCTGAATAACAATTAAGATTTTTATAAATTAGTAAGTATATAAGAGTAAGAAAATGTACCTTCTCCTCGGAGACTTCCAGGGACTTCAGGTTGTTGCCAACAACGCGGAGCTCCTCCTCAAGCTCGACGATTTTGCTGGAAAATTGTGAAGAAAACAATCAACTTCTACTGAACTATGGAACTCGACTAGTTTGTGAAGTTATAAAAGACAGAAATATCTGATCTTGTAAAAATATTTTTTACATACTGTTAACACTGAAATAAACGATAGTTTTGTGAAAAATAAAAATAATTCACTTGGTTGTATTTAGCAAACTATTTTCTTTGCACTAAGTATAAGTACTTATAGTAGTACTTATAGTTTTGATGTGACCTACTTAGTGCAAAGTACTCTCAAGATATTGAGTGATAGATAGCATTCAACTTATTATAAGGTCCTCATTAATAGGTACATTGTCGTGATCACGACCCATTCTTATTGGAATGGAATGTCACATCTGAACTTGTCTTTGTCTATTAAAAAATAAGGGGATTTCAATCAATATAAATTAAGTGGCCATGTACGCTAATGTACAGAACTGTGGCCCACATACATATTTGAACATAAATAAAACAATGGGGCTTTAAACATAATTATGCTTTAGTATTATAATTATCGTGAGAGTGCAATTGTTACTTTCTTGTCAGTTATGTTATTCGTTATTCTATTACGTAGGTTACGGCTAGCAAATTAAAACAAGCGTGTAAACAGTAACTATGAACTAATTCATGCAAGTCGCCTTGACAGATATTTAAATGCCTCGAAGACGTCCCGAACGTTTATATTCTAAGAAAATTGTCACTCCGTGAATAAATTAACACATTTGGTTGCGAACATTTTGAATATTATTATTTACGCGATTCATTTTAGCACTTACATCGAAGTTTGTCTCGACATTCTGCAGTGGATTTGATGTAAGTTGTAATGCTTGTAAAACTTAATGGCGATCGATAAGTAGCAGGTGGAAATTTAAATATCAAGTGCAGGCGACTGAGATGTGACTATCAGCGTGTATCAGGGAAAACTGCACTCACGCGCAGATCCACGTACAATTAGTATTAACATGTTTAATTAATCCGCATCAAGACTTTCTCGTTTTCACTCACACACGCCGCGTCACATCACGAACTAAAAATAGCTGATAAATTCAATTTTCGGTACAAACTATGTAATAATTGTTTGGTAACTGGAGAGTCACGACTATGTATCATGTGCATTCATATTTATGTGCAGAAATTTTAAGTCATGACGCAGTATTATTATATATTCGGTAGCTATGCAGTCTATCTATTAGCTGTCTATCGCATACATTATATTTTTAGATATAAAAATGTTGTTGATTAACCATGATTGTACTTTTTGTGAAAATAGAAGATTATGCATTATTAACAATGATTATCAAGAGTGTAAATTTAATGAAGGGGTATTACTCGTATAACAAGGAAGTGAATTTATAATGTACGCACCAAGCGTACCATACAGCTGCAGTAATTTGACTTTTTAATAACTTCACTGCACAATAGGCATAATAGAATTATATTTATAAGTTATTTATTCCCTTTTAATTGAATTTTATATGTATATTATATATTCAATACGTATTATCAGAGACATATAGTAATATCTACTTATTTTTAGCTCTGTCCCTTCGTCAAGGTAGCAATTACTGCAATCTATATTGATAAAAGCTCTTATCAATTTAGCTTCCCCTTTGACTACTATATATGAGTTGTATTTATACTTTGGTTTCAGTTCAACAGTTCCTCAATTTAAAAACCCTTATTAAATACTTGGGTCAATAAGATTTCTCAAAGGGCACCACCGGCGTGATCTCCTGTTACATCTATTGGTATATATTTACTAAACACAGAACTTTGTGAGCCCTCGAATTAAGACATTTGTAAAGATTCAATTAAACAAATGAACTGCGCGGTCGGAACTCGCGCCTGACTGTTCAAAGTAGTAAGTCGTGCCTAGGTACCGGAGCGAGGGTTCATAAAGGCGGTACTCACATGTCGCTCTGCTCCGCGCGCTCCTCGGCGCGCTCCAGGTCCTGCTCCATGAGCACCAATTTCCGCGCCACCTAGCGCCGGCCGAGCGTTAGTACACGCCCACACGCACACACACACACAACACACACTAACACTACGCTCCCACGCCGCGCTCGACCGCTCGCTCGCTCGCTGTACTGTACAGGGCACACTGCTGTGTAACCAGGGCAGGGACGTACATGATCAGGGAACGGATGAAGGAAACATTTAGTGAAATCTACACGTGATTCTACAGAAATATTATACATAAGAACGTGTGAATGAGGATCGTGTTTGAGAAGCCCTTTTGTCCACGAACACGCAGACTCCGAGCAAATGAACCAATGCGTACCGCAGTTTCAGTGCTGACACGGGTGGCTCCGGTGTACATGATGGGTGTGGATGGTACATCAAGCGTGGCAAATGCAAATACACAAACATCGAGGAATGAAGGCTCGCGAAGCAGGGAGGTCGAGGGCGGCGTCAGAACTCACACTAAATAAAAATATATAAACGAGGGTTGTCCCAAAACATTTTAGCTCTAAAAGTTACTTTTTTTGCAAAGAAATTATTATTATCTAAGTGGTATCTAGTGCATTATCTTTTTCGTTAAGTGATGTGTGCGGTTGCATATGTGCGGCACGCATACGGCCAGTAATTCTGGTGTAATGCGGTGCATATCTGAAAACGAAAATTGCCCTATACCACACATATTTCCTGACAACCTAGCTATAGCCACGTTTATCACATAGAGTAGGACACAAGTTGAGTCGGCACATGGACACGATAGAGTTAACATTTACGTAAGAAATATCCATGAGATGGGGCAACCCTTGTTTTAGTCTGACAGCGGCGGGCGCGGCGCCACTTACCGACCGGCTGCAAGTGTCGCCGCGCTCGCGTACACTACGCCAGTGCTGCCGCCTCAATGTACATTGAGACGGCTGGCCCCGGCAATAAATGGCAAATGCAAATAAAACTAACCGTAAGTAAAACTAAAACTAAAACGTCAGCAGTAGCTCCACTCGACGACCTAGATCCGAGCATGCAAAACAAAACAACTGCAGAAACCTATGTTAGAAATACCTATAATGTAGGTAAATCGGGTTACTGTGCGGTAATGTTAAGAATACAAATGAATAACCATGCAGAACGGTGTCGGAAACTTGCAAAACGGAGCCTCGGGAGCGTCGCTCTAAGGATCGCTATTGACCGGCGGATAGCAGCCGCGGCTTTCTAAGTAATGTCTCGCGGGTCAACAGCGGCGAGCGGCGCCCCTCCGGCGCGGGACCTACGATTCGCCGGACTCTGCGCGCTCCTCCGCACGCTCCAAGTCAGCCTCGACCATGGCCAGCTTACGAGCGACCTGGACATACCACACCAGTTACTACACCACTCAAACCCGACTAAAAAAGCAGCTTGCTTATGTAACGTAAGGAGCCGCCGCCCGTATAAGGCCACGCGCCGACATCGGCCGCGACTCCTTCTAGGGACGCTGACTTTTACGACTGCCTTCACTGCGCAGGGTCATATGTCACGGGAATTAGGACAATATTATTGCCGACCATATGGTGTCGAACGTATCATTACACATTTTAAAATGAGCAACAACAGTCACGTCAAAGATGTAAAAATGATATCTTATCTCGATGCGATATGTTCCGTCAACATTCGAGAATCATCGCTGCAACGAAGTATAGTAACACAGTAACACAGTTGATTCATTACGAATTCGAAGCACACACTGGTTATTCATCGCGGGAATGGTTATAACGTCGAAAACGAAAAAACATTTTGTCAAAAGATTAGTGGGATTTTCCAAAGTAACTCGGAGTCAGTCATTGGGTATTGGAAAGTAACGAAGGTATGTTTAGAAATGTCAGTGGGAAAAGGCAAACAATATCATGGCTGCAAACATCGTTAAAGCCAAATCCGCATTTCGGATTGAAGACACTTGATGTGACAGATGCGAGGATAAATATAATAGATAGGTACTTTTTTCAATGGCTGGCTTTCGAATTGATAGGATAAAACACGGCAGAGAGTAAAGCATCAAACCAAACGACATGAACACTCATGTATAAAGACCTCGTCGTATTTCTTGTCGGCTTCCTCAGCGAGGAACCTGGCCTCCTTGAGCTGGTTCTCGAGCGCGTCCATGCGCTCCTCATCCGCCAGGGACCTGTTCTCCAGCACCTTGCGAGCGCTGCGCCCAACAACAACAACACTTAGTGTCTGCAGATCGACTAGTAACGAAGTGGCCCTACTGTTAGACACATGCAAGGAACACGCTACAGACAAGGAACACACAAAGCGACAAACTCGTCCGACTGGATACCGCTGTGGAGAGATACATTTGACACCGCCGATGTGACATTTGCCTCACACTTCGACGGCCTCAAATGCGTTTTAGAGAACCAAAGCGAAACTAAATGGCTTCCGCCGTTTAATTTGCTTCTAAACACACAGACCGCATGGTTTGTAAAGATTGCACAAGTCTCGTTACTGATTATCGTGAGTCGTTAAGAAATTATCGCATATTTCGTGCGTTTCCAAGAGATTCATTTGTGCAACCTTTGTAGTTTGGTGTACATTCCAAAACCTAATAGTCCAGAGCATTAAGTAAATATAATAAATGATGTGATAGCGAAACTGGACGATCAAGTTTTCGAATACGTTTCGAATCGTTAATTCTAATCCAGTCCGGAGTTGTATCGAGGATTTATAGATGTCGTAATTATGGATATTGAAACGAATGATCAAATTAATCAAATCCCTCTAATTCAATGTAACATTTATTGTAACCATTTTAAATTTTCTGCCTCAGTGCACAGTAAAGTATAGCACCAATCAATATTCAAGTATCAGGCCATATCATCACGGGGCACATTGGCACGCTATCAAATCGTTAAACAATGGACTATTCGCGAGCGCCAAACTCCATGAGGTGACATTATTCGCAGTAGGTCCTCGATACAACTGGAATAGTATATGCTAATGTAATATGATACGCTGAGTACGAAAACTATTTGAGATATTTATAAAATTTACGCCGTATTGTGGTTTTTTCTGGTGCTATCAAATAATAACAGATTTATAAGATTTTCATTCAGCGTGCCATATGCCGCGAGTCGAGTAGTTATCCTAGTAATGACGTCATATAGAAGCTGTCACCTCTTCGTATTTCTTGTCGGACTCCTCGGCGATGAGTTTGGCCTGCGACAGCTGCGCCTCCAAGATGGCGACGCGGTCGTCCTCCATATTGGTTCGGTTCTCCAGCGCCTTGCGTATTCTGGTTAGTGCGGGGCCAAACACATGCGTGTTATAACAACGATAAAACG
Organism: Macaria liturata; assembly: GCA_964023185.1. Classification (NCBI taxonomy): domain Eukaryota; kingdom Metazoa; phylum Arthropoda; class Insecta; order Lepidoptera; family Geometridae; genus Macaria; species Macaria liturata. Next base: position 9,590,563 of record OZ026821.1, read on the forward strand.
AGGAAACAATCGATAACGCCACTCATCACTCTCCCAACACTAACGTCGGTATTATTTATTTATTTAATTTATTTATTAATTAAATCGGCGCAATAAGTTAGTTTTTGATTTAGAAACAATGACATTTGATAAACAGCATCGAAACCCATTCATATCGTAAGAAGCAACGGTGCATAATTATCAAATGCCAACTATTATACACGAGCAAGACTAATAGTATGGGCGATGACAGCGCCTAGTGTGGAGCTTGTTTAAAGCTTTCTCGCCCAATCAATCGCCGATACAAGCGAGCTTTATACCGTTCTAAAGAGCCGGGAAGAGTATGACTTGCGTTATCTTTGATAAATAGATGTGGCTATATTTAAATGAAAATGGCAAAGAGTATCTTTCACCTGTCCAAATAAAATTAATCGCACTCTCTCAATACGTATTATTCGGAACCGGCGAAGATCTTTAACAAGTAAACTAATTGAGGTAAAACAAGAATTGTTACGCAGAAAACGAAAAGTAAAGTCTTAAAATATGGTGGTTAAGGGCAAATAAATAAACAGAAAAACATTCATGCACACAGTTATTAAAGTAGAACATATAAAATAAACGTAATATTAAAAAAAAACGTATAAAGTAATCCAATTGAACGATGAATTTGAAGAAGCCGTACGCAACAGTCTCAATGTCAGCTCTAAATGGAACAATCTCAGACGGTTTACCCATTATGAGGTAAGCCACAATTTTTACAAAATTAACTTCCATTTAATCTTTGTGAATGTAATAGGATTCTTCAAATTTGTCTCTGATACTCTCTAAATCAGTTCAATACATTATATGAGTCAGCTTGTCTCTATCTCCGGCCCATATAAAGTTGACCTTAGTTAGATATACAATACATACATAGTATACTTGTTAGCATAGCAATGTCTGTAACGCATGGATACGAACGGTTCGATTTGTCATTCATATTGCGTACAGCTAGCACATGGAATTCCTCGGTCAGATCTGCATATTTGGTCTACTACGAGTTGTTTCTGACCAAGTGACCATAAGTACCTATCTGCACAAGTGACTCATTATTTTTCTAACATTCATATTTAAACGATGGCAACTTTGTACGATAAATAAGTAATATGCATATGAATCTACATTATGAGAGACTAACACCCACTTAGTAGAAAGCGACGTGGCTAAGTTGTTGTATAAATTCATTTTGTGGTATAGGGTCTTTAATTAGTCGTAAATAACTCTGGTAGCTTACTCAAACAAGACTTTTTCTTAATATTTAACTTTTGATTTGATAGGTTGCGCGATATAGATGACGCCAATCTTTTTATCACAATCGATTTGCACATTGATATATTCAAAATTACAATACAGACATTTTCAAATCCGTAAATAGGTTTCTAATCAAGCTAGCTGCATCTTCAAGAGTCGCACAATCTATCACCTTTGGTCAAAACGTCAAACTATAAACCTATTCCTTGTTCTTGTCATCCTGTGACCCATCCCAAGCAGATGGGTCGCGTAAACCGCGGCGGACTCACCGTTCGGACTCATCGGCGGCCTGGCTGGCCTCCGACAGCTTGGCGGTGGCGGTGGCGAGGCGCTCCTCTGACCTCTCCAGGTCCTCCTCCAATAGCTGGATGCGTCTGTTGAGAGCAGCCACTTCGGACTCGGCCTGCGGATGGAAATTATAACGGTTAAAGCATACGTTTCATATCTTTCGAAGGGGCTGCTTTTTATAATATTTTTGAGGTAGTAAAAATACAGAGTAATCTCATCTTTTCCTATATTTATTAACAACTAGCTGTGCCAGCGACTTCGTCCGCGTGGAATAGTTATTTTGGGCATCATAATTCAATTTTGTTCACAATTAAATACTCTTAACCAACAACACATTTATTTGGATAAAGATTAATATTATTATGTTGATACAACTCTAACAAATAATTGGTAATAATGAATTAATTTCGACCAAATTTGATTACCATAAAAACGGTTCTAGTGAGTTAATCTTAAAAGATAGACATATACTGTCGCGGACATTTTGTTAGATCATTTTAAGAGAAATAATTCTTTTGTACATATTTTTTTGATATCATGAACCGTTTTCGCAGCGCACGCAATGGAAACCCTCAAAGATGAATATTTTTCCCTGTTTTTTACACATTTTCCATTGTTTCTTCGCTCTTATTAGTTGCAACGTGATGTTATATAGCCTAAAGCCTTCCTCGATAAAAGGTATATTCAACACAAAATATTTTTTCAATTCGCACCAGTACTTCCTGAGATTAGCGCGTTCAAACAAACAAACAAACTCTTCAGCTTTATAATATTAGTATAGAGCTGGGAATATTTCTTGCAAAGCCATAATATGTTGCGTTTTAGCTTGGGGATATCCCCAAATTTTAATATTAAAAATAAATAAAAAAGCTAAATTTTAGAACCACCCAAAAAAACATACTTAAGCAATGACACGAAAATTTTAAAATATGATCAGGAAACTTACTAGACAAACAGAAGCTACTATTCTTAACAGACCAGACACGAATATTTAGCACCAATATTTTCAAATACAGTCTATTGTCTGTAGGATTTTTTAGCACTAAAATAGTGTAACGACCACGCTTAGCTTGTTAATAAGCTTACGCGAAGAATTACTCATTGCCTAGAGGTATTTGATCACGATCCAACACAAGATACCATGTACTAAGGCCTCCAGTGCGTGAGCGTAAAATTGAAACCATAAATCCACCATAGGTGAAGTAAATAGCCTTGTTTGACCATGAGTGAACTACACTAGGAAGAACACCGGACAAGCTAATAAGCGTTTATCTTTATTGTAATTTACCAATAGACCAGAACGATGTAAACTATGGCACCAGCAATTAAGACAACAATCTATAATTCAATGTGTTAATTAACGGACAATTTGAGGAATCATAATGTTGCTTACTTTGAAAAACGAAGAATACCATAACAAACAATTATATAACGGGATTAAAAATTGTCAGGACGCAAAAAACACGAAAAGGCTAAATGGCATTGGTAAATGCAAAAAGTGCCAGGACACGGATGCGGGCCAGGTAACAACAGCTACTCGCCGCGGGGCTCTTGACCGAAAATTAGTGATGTGCGCAATGCATTATACTACCGTTACTTTTATCGAATCGATATTTACTTTATATGTTCGACGACTACTAAACGTAAATAACGTTTCGCCGTTGTCCAGAATGTGTTAAACAGTAAGTTAAGCATACGTGTGAAGAATGAGCCGCCTCGTTACTTTAGATTCGCGTCGCGGCACATTATTTATATTGGCGGTGCACAGGCGGTGACATCACGCGTCCTTGCGCCGAGGAAGCAGTCCCAGTTTGAGATCCTACTATCCTGTGTCGTCACCGGCCGCGGCGAGGATGCTATTAATAGTCGTGACGAGAATCGCGATACCGATCGAGGCGACATACATTCTTCGAAAACACATTCTCAGCAATTAACTCGACCACCGGGTAGTAACACTCTCACGAGCATTTCTAACGAGACCTCTGCTAATTAAATCGTAAATGTAATGGACGTTTTTTGTCACCAAACTCGTTATGTAGTCGCATGATTTATAGTGTCTGCCGTAATCACCTTGAACTCTTTGAGCATTCGGATCGTGGCTTAGAGCTATTCTTATGTTGTGAGTTAAGCCTCTTTGGGCAGGTCATAGACCTTTTTATGATTCTGACGAAAAGTATTTTAGTCCCTTTATAGGGATCGTACCTATATTGATATGCTTTGTGCACCTGTAGATTGGCCGGTGTAGGCGCATTGTTTAGCTCCAGTGGGATCGGCAGGGCTCGATCATTGTGTCGGCTCAATGGCCGTGTACAAAAGCTGGCCCTACGAGCCATTCCAATAAATTGTAACACAATGCCGCACGCAAGGGCTCACTAAATTTTGATGGTGTACTAAGTATAATTCCGCTCTATTCTACTACATCAACCGGTCGTGGCGTGGACAAACGCGGAGCGTAATAGTACACTAAACATGTACTCGGTAATATCTGACGTCACAGAAATAATTTGAAACGCTTGCAATGGAAATTATTTATTCTGAGGCAAATGAGAATTACTTAGCGAGAAGTTTCAAAATTCTTTTCACCTTTATCAGTTTCGTTCTAAATTGCAGATACATTTAATTGTTCCAATTAGCCGGCATTCCGGTCGAATATTTACCGTTTAGTATTTAGTATCTTCAAGTGGGTAACTGTTTCCTTTGACTATAAATGACATGTTTAAAGTTGACCTCAACAATCGCTGTTTAAACATCTGTAATGTTGATACACGCCCACAGTCTACTCATTCGTTACATTTGGTACATCTTCTATAGAAAACTCTCTGTGAATATATCTCTCTGTATCTAAGTTGCGTTCTATTTCACGGTCATCCTCAATGTTATTATTAACGCTGATAAATATAATAATTACATTTTACTTTCGCATTATCTACCTCAATAGGTAGGTCTGCTTATCGCCTCTGATACACGCAAGCAGATAAGGCACGCGATGTTTTTTAAGATATCACATATAAGGCGAAGATTACGTACTCCATGCATCAACGTTAGCCAGAATATGATTCAACTGCTTATTCCCTGCCCGATAATTATTAGTTTAGCGGAGAGCGGTATGTGCGAGTATGTATGCAGGTGTATCGGTGGCGTACAGCAGAAGTTACGTCATGTAACGAGGCCGGGACACGCCTCGCGCGGCGCGGCGGCCGGCGGCGGCGCCCCGGAGGACGGCTGCGCCAGGAATGTACCGGAGGGAGCAGGCAGCACCTCGCTCTACATGTGCCACTAGACCGGTACTCGACCTCCGCCGCCACCAAACCTGTTACGTGTAACGCGAGCCGCGAGCCGCGCGCCCCCGCCGCCTGCCGGCACAACCGACCAACACAACCCCTCACCCACCCGAATCAGGGAATACCGTTTATCATTTGACTTCAGAAACTACTCCAAACAAATTCAATGGACAGACCGAGGTACCCGTTGGAAAGAATTATTATTCGCCGTCCCTTTCTACGAAATGGAACCGAGATGAATCCGAAAGAGACATGAATATGCGTACGTTGCCTGCACACCTAAGTATGGCCGGACATTACTCACTATAGGTAGATAGCACTGGCCTGATAAGTCCCATACTTTGAGCCGATATTTAACGAACACAGGTAAACGATGGAACTGATATTTCACAAGACACGACACAGATACAAAACACGTTTGCTTACTTCTTCTCTCCGCATAATTTCCACTTGTAATCGTTTGTGATACTCTTCGCACTCGTCCTTATATTTCTCCATTTCCTCTTTTGTCTGACGCATTTTCTTCTTCAAAACGTCGAGGATCGTTCCTTGCTGCATGTTAGTCGTCATTTTGATGCACTTTTGTGTTTAAATTGACTTCCTTAACTACAAAAACTAGAGACACCTTCGCCCTAGTCGCGAAAATTTCAACTGAGTGCCGCTCGCTCGGCTCGCTCCGTATCGCAGAGATGGGCTCGGCACGAATGAACACACCCGGCGAATAAATAAAATGGCCGCCGCCGAGCTAAGTGCTTACACTTCACTTGCAATGCCACTAATTGCACTGAATGAATATCGACTGAATAACGAGATATTATTAGGGGTTATATCAGTAATTATCTGAATGTAAAAAATACTATTTCGCACTTTTTAACAATTGCAAAATGACTTTGACAGCGAGACACGACATAAACGTCACACGTACGAGCAGCGATAAACGCAGTCAAGCCACTACTGTAGGCACAGTGGCTCCACCTCGCAGGCTAGCTCCGCACTACATCCTGTAGGGTCACAAACTCACAACGATGCTCGGAAGAAGCCCAAAATGTGGGATGGTCGAAACGCTACAGTGACCGTGCATAATAACAACTACGGAAGTAGGTACAGTTAGAATTCAGTGAAGGGCTATTACTGAGCATTGTGTAATTATCATGGGAAAATGCTGCCGTAATCCAGAGAATTACAACACTGGGCAGGTTAAAAAACAATACCAAAAGGTTGATAGAATTAATTGAATCAATAACATTAAAAAATAAAACCCAAAAGAAATAAACACCTAAAATGCTTAGTAAACTATGAAAACAAAGTCAGCAACATCATACGACACCACCTAGCGCCATCTACCAGAACGTCAGGGAACTACTTGGCGCTACAGTAAAGCCTACTTTCGCCCACATTCCTGGGGCCGAGTGACAACTCACAGTGCGATGGGCGCCAGCGAGCACGATTACAAGAATCGCCGAATTTATTATGACGTCGTTTGGAAAGTATGCAATGTACCTGTTTAAAATTCCGCTATGTTACTACACGGACAGGAAAAATTTGCCTTGTCTCGAGCAGTCGATAAAACAGAAAACCTCGATCGACTAAAGTGGAATATCTTACAACAAGCAAACAATATGAGCTCTGACGGAATTAAATAAATAAAGCTTATTTATTAACATCGGCAAATACTTGTTTTTAGCTTGACTTCAAAGAATATATGCCATAATTAAAGCGTATGTTCAAAAAATTTCGCTAGATAGGTCCATTAAATTCCAATAGGTATGTATCATTTATTCAGCGCAGGTGAATACCTGCCAATTTCAACAGCCTGATGTTGATCTATGCTTCCTTTGATAAAAATGTGGCAGCACGCGACGCCTGTATCCAATCTATTGTAGTTTTTTGTACATTTTTTATCTCTGCAGTCTCAGTCGGTGTCGGTATTATCTGATCAGTCACCTCAGAATGTTGACTCATCTCATTTCACATCTCAACGGACAGAAATTGTGCACTAATTCTATCGACCTTGGAGTTTCACAATTTAGTCATATCCGTAAATTTGGTAAAACTTAGCTAAACTTACTTTAACATGTTTGAAACGTTATTGTGCTCGCAATTGTTAGCATAACAGACTGAAAAACAGTTATATTCTCAATTATTTATATCTTGTAAACAGAGGAGATTCACAGAGAAAGACAGTATAATAGTAGTTTATGCAACTGTCATATAATGAAGGGTATTAAAACACGAGATAATAGTAACGAGTGTTTTAATACCCGTGTTATATGCAGTTGCATACACTACCTTTATCTTCACTAATTCGCTATCCATTTTTAACTTTTAATTTAATAAATTAAATTCACGCGTACGTGTATTGTCACAGTGATTTTGCAGCCATTAAAATCTAACCAATGAGAGCGCAGAGCTGGGCGCATCAATAAAACGCGACCAACCTGATTGCAGGGCCAATCAGGTTATAATGAGATATTACGATATCGATGTGGATATTATACCATCATGTGAAATTGCTTAAATTGAGTGTTTTGTTGTCTGCGCTATAACAGTAGTAATTATAAGTCAAGTATTGGAAACATAAGTAGAATGTTACAACATTAGTGTAGATAAATGTTATTAAGTTATCATCTACTGTGGATTACGCCAAAGTGACGGTTGAATCGATATTTTTGTTCCATTATATTACATTGTAAGGTTTGTCTTTCATTGTAAGATCTTACTTTACCTAACCGTGTTGTTCTCACAATTTACGTATGTACACTATGTACGTAAACCTATGTATGTTAATCTTACACTGACATAACATACTTTGCAATGATACTTTAAAAATAATATTTATTTCAGCATTTTCTACACGAATACATTCATCTGCATCAGCCTTGTATGGTCCCTCTTAACTTGGTCTTAATTTATTATTATACAGTGCTAATGGCAGATTTATTGCAAAATCATAATATTCGCGCATCGGTTTGTGCACCATATGGTTGTCAATTCAAAGGTTTTCCATATACGGTGAGATAGAATAGTTGAATGCATCGGTACGGTTATAATCAGCGGTCACGAGGTGGAGTAATGAGTGGACACCTATAGAAATATGAGCACGACAAACTGACCATCTGGTCATTTGATGACGTTTTTAGTCTCTGTATGAACTAATTGATGTGCTGTATTAGATAGTAGTCAATTGCGATAGACGAATATTTATTTCGAAGTCGAAATACCATTTTTGATGTACAAGCTGTTCGTAAGAAAATAATACAAGGTTACGGAAGCTCAAAAATTCAAAGGCTATAAATTAAAAACCGAAACCGTTATAGGCAGGTTGCATGGTCATATTCCTTACATATGAAATTGGCGTTTTTCGTACTGGCCACTTTAAATTCAAATTTGTACAGCTATTTACTCATGTATTTGTGCTTCGATGAACGTCATTCATTTGTTTTTTTTCTTCTGTTTTTTCTGTTTGCGTCCCTCTTTTTACAAAATGGAAAACTTAAAATGTCGTATTATTTACGAGTACGAGTTCCGCCGTGGCACTAGTGCTGCGGAAACGATTCGAAGGGTGAATGATGTGTATGGCGGTCGTGTTGCAAAAGAAAATACAGTTCGTTTTTGGTTCCAACGTTTTCGTTCTGGAAATTTCGACCTGCAGAGCAAGCCCCGTGGACGGCCTGAATTGATGAAGAATTGAAGGCTATTGTGGAAGCGGATTCATCGCAAACCACGTCCGAGTTAGCTAGCTGCTGTTAGTGATAAAACTGTTTTAATTCACTTGAAGCAAATTGGGAAGATTAAAAAGCTTGAAAGGTCACCTCACGAATTGACTGAAGCAAACCGGCAAACGCGCGTCGACTGCTGTGTTACATTACTGAACCGGCACAATAATGAAGGTATTTTAAACCGAATCATTACCTGTGATGAAAAATGGATTCTTTACGATAATCGGAAGCGCTCAGCGCAATGGTTGGATCCTGGCCAGCCAGCCAAAACCTGCCCCAAGCGAAAATTAACCCCAAAAAAGTTACTTGTAAGCGTTTGGTGGACTAGTGCCGGTATTGTTCATTACAGTTTTCTCAAATCTGGCCAGACTATTACGGCTGATGTCTATTGTCAGCAATTGCAAACCATGATGGAAAAGCTAGCGGCTGAACCACCTGGGCTGGTCAATCGCTCCACCCCACTGCTGCTTCACGACAACGCTAGACTACACACTGCACAAAAGACGGCTACTAAATTAGAAGAGCTTCAATTGGAATGTCTAAGACATCCTCCGTACTCCCCGGACCTTGCTCCAACAGATTACCATTTTTTTCGAAATTTTGATAACTTCTTGCAAGGGAAAAAAATCAACTTCGATGGGGCAGTCCAAATCGCCTTCAAAGATTTTATTGTTTCGAGAAAGATTTTGAGATGGTAAAAGTGCATAGAAAACAATGGTTCATACTTTGATTAATTAAATAAATATATTATACCTATTAAAAATAATCGACTTTTTGTTCCTCCCATACAAAACGCCAATTTCATATGTAAGGACCTAATATTTAAATACACTGCTAAAATCTTAAGGTACCAATTGTAACTACATATAAACAAATGTCCATTTCCTCTCTTATAAGAACTATTCTACTGTTTCTAGAAACGTTATGATCTACGATCACTTTATTTCTTTTTGAAATGAAGTGATCAATATCTGGACGAGGCTTTGAACGAATGTATTTATGTTCATTCATATGCATACTGTAAGAACAATAATAAATTTGCAAATCGATTTCGAACGGTAGCTAAGATTATATTTTGTAGAACTAATGTTTATAATGGGCCATTGTCTATCTCTGCCGTTGTGTTATCGATTGCATTTAGCTGGCTAGTGATTTTTGTTTTTTGAACAATGCAAAGCATTATTGGCAATTTAGATTTAGAATCTGTTATTTTATGTTACGTTTTTATCGTTGTCGGCACTGTTGTCAGCAGTTTTACTTTGTCTTGATTTTAAAGTTTGTAATTAATTAGTCATATCATCGGAATTCGATTTTATAACGAACACATAGTAGACGTGATAGACTTGTTTTGGGCTCAGTTACAAAATTTGGCTAGTCCAAAAACCACGCTTCATATAATAGCTAGCTGCTAAATAGCAATTAAACCATTCACATTAATTGACGGTTCCAACTAGAACCCGTGTCATTATGTTCAGCATATGCACATGAATCTACTTGAATTTTTTTTTTTGTAAATGCTGCATAATTATTTGAAACCCAGCAATTTGCAAACTGTTGAGCAACACATGAACGTTTTACTTGTCCAAATATGAACCAGCCAGTTAGGCACATGCTTACGTGTAAAGTTTCTATTCTACGCAACAACACCGAATAATTTATAGGTATATTACTAGTATTGTTCTGTGTATTCTGTAGTTCTGTCTAATAATTACGTTCTCGTTACTATTTAGGTTATCAGATAACTCTTGTTATAATGATTAGTTTTTTAATTGAAGCTGATTACCGGTAACTATTGTTTAGGTTCAAAGTTGGATTTATTGCTTCTGATTATAGTTTTCTAACACGCTAATTAGCAGCAGCACGTCACTTTGTATTCATTTGTGAAAATTTTAGAAAGTAATGTAGCTCGCCCACTTGCATATCTCGGTAGCTAATAAGCATTGTTAGCACTGCAGCTAACGTTGCCAACTTGATCGCAAAAAGTACGCGTAGGACGTCGACACGTAGACATACTCGTAGTTTCTAGATCATTTCTATGCAAGATCTCACTGTGCTATCAACATAAGTAAATATTTGCCGAAGGTTAGGTTATTAGGTAAACAGCATTGCAGATAACGGAGCGAGATATAAGTTATGGGAAAATAGCAAATATGCGATAGATATCTAGCGTTGATAACAGCTAACTAAATTTTGTGAAATGGTATCAAATTTAAATATTTTTTAAAAGTGGCCAATGTAAACAAAGGCCCTGCATTGTTTATAAAGGGCGGGCGTAGGGCCATGTGCGACTCCGGCGACATCTAGCGGGCCAGAGCGCGGTCGTGCGAGTAAACATGTCAAACAGCTGTCACACTCAGCTGATCGCCACGCGCAGTGCTCGCACCATCAAACACTCTCCACTCGAGACGTGATTAAAAATAGTTGTGTGCGCATTTGGCCCACGTCTGTTGACTCGCACGACCGAACGCTAGCTCTGAATAACTGAGGACGTTACCCTTCTTAGTGCCGTGTTCTTTATGTTCTGCAACTCGTTCTTGATCAGCGCAAATTTCATCATAGTGTCGGAGGAGAATATGGAGCTGCCGAACGCCAGGCCGGGGTAATCAGCGCACCTGCGGCGTCTGCTCTCCCGCTCTGCCAGCACCTCCGTGCACTCGCTGGTGCATCTCAACTTGGCCAGCTCGGCCGTCTCCGGGTCCTCGTCAGGCCCCGGCTCGGGCGCCGCCGTGGTCTCGGCTCCGTCGCCCGCCGACCTCTCTTCTCTAAACGAGAAATCATCGTCCGAGGTATCGAACGACTCGGCATCCTTAATTCTATTATCCTCGATTTGTTCATCGATATTCGCAATGTCCTCGATCGCTGTACGATGCGAAAGTGCATCGTCACTTCTTGTCCTTGTCACTTCTTGAGATTCACTAACACTATTGACACAAGGCACAACATCGTCTGTCTGTAAGGTCACTAGGGTGGACGGATCCTGTGGGGTGGCGCTGGGGGCGGGCAGGCGGTCGCCCCGCAGACGTGGGTGGTGCTGGTGCCCCCTGCGGCGCACGGGGCCGCGCCCGTGGCCGTGGGGCGCGGGCGCGGACATCACTACACTCCGCGCGCGCAGTCCGGCCGCGCGCAGCCGCCGGCCATGTTGACTGCCGGCCGCGCCGCTCTGCCGCGCCGCGGCGCTGCGAGCGCGCTTACTCACTCACCCCAGCTTTGTTTTGTGTCTGCTTTACCGACACTACCGTTCTTGCAAGAATGCGGGAAAATTTGAATTCCTTTGTATCACCTTGATGTTTTAAAATTTAGATCCAATCGATTGTCGCTCAACGTTAGATATTTCGAATATTCACAGTAAAATCCTAAAAAACTATGACGTATTCAATTTTGTGATAATTCATTCTTCTCATATATTTGTCTACCGTAAAAAGCAACCAAAAACAAACAA
>OZ026821.1:9602758-9767258 GCA_964023185.1 Macaria liturata
TCCTAAAAAACTATGACGTATTCAATTTTGTGATAATTCATTCTTCTCATATATTTGTCTACCGTAAAAAGCAACCAAAAACAAACAAAAACGTAAAGGTAAAATTCGGCAGGTTATGGAAAGTCCCGCTGGCGGGCGGCGCGTCCCGGTTCTATTCCTGGCGCGACACCTAATATGGGTCCGGGCGGCGTCCCGGCCAGAAATAGCCGTAACTCTGCCCCCTACAGCGCTACCTACATTCCCTCGCCGTGCGCTCATGCTGCTGCGGCCTTTGTTAGCCTGTGACGTCATGTATAAACAAACAATAATACAACGGAAGTTTTACAACCCAAGAAAATATTAACATTTGTCATAATACGAATACTTTTTACTTGTATTTTGCTAGGAAACACGCAAAAAAATTCAATATGCCGTAACCGTAAGACTTAAAATTAAGACAATTGACAGCTTTGACAATCAACAAATAACTCATACTCGGTGATTTATTACAATGCCACGAATATATAAAACTACAGCAGTTATTAATGTTGTTAGATTATTTGCTGACAATCTAATTCGCGGGTTGATTGGTTCTATTTGTTGGCACAGCGGTTGGTCGACATAATATGTCGATAGGCCAAGGTTTTTGGCTCCAACTCGCATTATTTGTGGCTGACATAATGTACTTTATAAAACTAGCTTGAATGTATATACCCTTAATCCTATAGACACTAAATACTAAAATATGTACAATGTACTTACATTATAGTCATAACGGCACGAAAAGGCATTTTATTCCCAAACACACAAAATCACTAAGATATCCTTTGCACAACATCAAAACACGGTTGCTAAGTATTTTTGTCATTGTATTTGCACCAAAATGTACGAATCAATATTTACTCAAGTGTCTTGTGAGTTGCCTCGAGAACCCGACATATTTCTCGAATTACGGTTAAAACAAATACTAAACACTTCAAATAAGAAGAACGACCTCAGAAAACTTAACTCTGAAATGATTGCAGTAAATGCTAAGTTACCAATAAAATCCACTTTTTAAAATGAACAAAATGAAACACCAAACAAAAGTTTGAAAAAATATCTAATTCAAATTTGGAACCAGCTGGCCTAACAATAAAGATATGAATCGAAAAAGTTTTGTATCGAGCTGTCTGTTTATAAACGCATTTCTTCTTTTTTCATAGAATCAAAAAGTTTGGTTACAAAAGTCAACATATTTTGGCTTTGCACGGCGTATTCGTTATGTCATTAAACATTTGAGCATTTAAAAAGAACAAGGTACTCACGTTCTGCAGAGCCTTTTCCTTCTCCTCCAGCTTGCCGTTGACCTGCATGAGACTCTCCTGGGTCTGGTCGAGGTCGTTCTCGATGGTCTGGATCTTCTTCTGGAGCTGTCTCGCCTCCTCTTCCGCCTGCACCAAGGAGGTTAAGTTATGATACATTAAACTTTATACAATACAGGTTTTATTCGGTACAATTTGGCTTTAATATCTACGCAACAAGGAGTTAGAGTTACATAAAATTTTAGATTATGCTAGTTTTATTTAGAAAAACTAACTATAAATAGGATATCCTAGGTTTCTTTTGCTTAGAAACCTACATTCTAATGTTATTACCATGTCAATTGAGGAAGTTAAAGATATTTACGGTAGCCCTTGCACATAAATGAGCGTTAATTAATTGAATTTGAATATTCTATAGGTTCCTATCAGGGACACTAGATCTGAATGCTAAAGGGGTTTGTAAATAACTTGATAGCCATACGAATAATTCTGATTCGCTAAACAGAAATATGAAAACTGCTACACGTTAAAATACGCATTAAATTTTACATTAGTCACAAGTATTTACTATTTTGTTTGAAAAACTTCAACTCATGTGCATGACTCTCGAACACACAACTTCTCGCCTCTTTGGCCATATTACTTTATTTTAAACATATTTTATATTTGAACACATGTTTCCAGCCAGGATCGTAATAAAGCCTGTAGGCATAGAACCTCCAAGGTTGGCGCCCTTAGCCTTCACATAACGTCGCCGTGGTCAAGGCCTTGCTCTTTCAACCGTTGCTAACCGCATAATGCGTGCCTTATGATTTTACTATGCCAGTTTCAAAATACTATTCCGTTTTGATTGATGACTGGTAACATTTTTTTGTATTTATCTTTGCCTATCACTGTGATAAAATAACGTGATGGTTTCAAAGTTAATTTTTATGATTACCAAATTCTATATTTCATAGGCTTTTCAAAAGCAAATAGATCTTTGACTCCTCGGATCGTACTGAGATACCGAAATTAACCTTTAATACTAAATCGATGAATTATATTAACCTCAAGAAGTAAAGGACACTTGGCCACGTGGCTTGTATGAGTATCTTATATTGCTAGTCACGATTGTACAAAATTTTATGCGTATTTTTTAATAAACTAAAGACTAATCAGAAAATCTATACGGACTGCGGACCTTCTGGCTGGCAGACCAAATTGCCATACAAATAAATTTATTGGTTAGCTATCAGTTGTGGCATGCATCATTTCAATACTAATCGTCCCTTGGTTTCCCTCTAAGATCTTGTAAATTACAAACTCATTGATCCAATTGAATGTACTACGATAATGCAAAGATAATAAAATCACTACATACGTTTTTTTATGAATGAACTATGTAAGTATTTTATTTCAGCCACAAAACAGCTGCTGACTAGCCATCACATAAGTGACCTCTTTCCTTAAGAGTTAGCATAAAACCTTTTTAGAGCTAAATTAATAAAGTATGTACCTTCTCAGCGCGGAGGTTGGCATCCTTGGCCTGCTGCTCGCACATGGCGGCGCGGTCCAACGCGTTGTCCTTCTCAAGCTTCATCGCTTGCATCTTCTTCTTGATCGCGTCCATGGTGGAAGATTGTTTGTGCTACGGCCCTAGGTGAAATATCTGCGAAAAAACACCTAACATTAGTAAAGTCACTGAGGCTAAATGTGATTGAGGCTCCATAGCTTAGAAAAAGTTGGTTGGGTTCGATGCTTGTGTTTCTATTTTTTAAGTTAAGTTTTTTTTGGATTTTCATTTGAGCATAATGATAAGCTAATTATGGTCTATAACGATCGAATCACTCTCGTTTTGAAGATGGCTAGCCAACAGCAAAAACAAAAGACTGGGAATTTCAAACAGTTAGAGGAAAATTGGAATAAAAACTGATTTACTAAAAACATTTTTAAGTATTGCAAAAAAAGAAAAACATTCATAACAAAATTTGGTATGGCTTTGAATAGTTGGTAAAGCTTTGAAGAATCTCGTTGAACTCTTTTCTATGGGCTACAAATAAAATTCATTTTTGCTGTAAATATTCAAATGCGTGTAGAAAAAGCCGTGTCAAAGTTATAGCTTTAATGCTATGCTATTTATGGAAGTCAAAGTGCATTGATCTCGAAGAAACGACGGTTAAAGTAGGTACACGCTTACAACCGAAATCTGTAGGAATCTTGTAAAATATGCAGTGTGGATCGTAGTCTTCGATCATTATTGATCGAAGACTCTTAGATCGAAGAGATCCTAGTGAAAAATAACCTATGTAATTATGGATAAATTTAATGTTATATAATTTTAAATAATAACGAAGTAGTTAATTGCATGCGTATTCAAGATGTTGCATATGACAGGTTATTGTTATGTTTCTTAATTAGTACCTACAAGAAACTGCTACTAAGTTTCAATCAAAATATTGATTTTTTTATATTGTTAGTATATTGACGGCACCAACCATAAGAAATTAAAATGTCAGTCCCTTTTTTGTACGTTTTCTTTTTACAACCGCATCTACGTAGATTACACGGTTAAATTGCACATAAAACACTGAACAAATAAAAAGTAAACACCATTCACGGCAATTTAATTTAACAATCGGTAATACTCTGGAATCTACTGTTTCTTTCTCGAACAGTTTATTAGAACGAACCATAGAGTAATTCACTTTTTTCTTTACATTAATATAGCGTCTGATAAGGTTGAGGACCTCTGGCAAAGACTAATTATGGTCTATGGTTTATTTTTAAATGGACACATCAAGTGTTATGTTATTGATGATTTGTAGAAGTTATGAAGATAAGTGCATGTACGCATTTACGAATCAGTTTGCAGTTATGATGGTCGAGGATTTTTATGCATATTATTTTTATCCATAAGTACTTCGTTGAACATCCATACACCTCGTTTTGCCAAATAATTCGCGATTTATTATATTATCTACTTTGAACTTGTCTAAGACGTATCGGTACACGGATTAGAAATGAAAATGATAATATCATCAAAACTAATATGTAATTATATAATTTAATATTGTATGAACAAACATTTAATATTGTCCGGTCGCGAGATGGGTCGACGACATCGTCAAAGTCGAGGGTCCAACCTGAATGAGGTCTGCACAAGATCGACGCAGATGGCACATACAAAAGGAGGCCTATATCCAGCAGTGGGATCCCAAGGGCTGTGGATGATGATGATGATGAACGAACAATACACAAACCCAAAAAAAATCAATAATTCCTTAGCAAATCTTATTGTTTATTCAATTTTGCCATAGTAAAGTTAATTTTAGTAGCTCAGTCCAAAATATGGGCAAACTAAACTTCTATATACAGTTATACCTCCGTTTTAATATTCAAAGTCCAAATCCTTTAACTGGTATCGAAGGCATTGTTTTTGTGCTCCAATGGCCATTAGTGGGTCAACGCTCGCTTTACAACCAAAGCTCAAGGATGGCTTAGAGTAGCTTTTGTAAAAGCTTTATTTAGCTTTATATAGAGCTTAATTACTTTGGAACATACGTATCGTTTATAGTCAATTTATGAACATGAATGTGAGAGTTTCAAATCATACTTACATATTTATTAATTTTATAGGTTCTGTACTAATTGGAGATTAACAGAACATTATAATCATTATTTATGTACGTGAAAATAATTGACACTGACTGTCTATAGACATAGTAGCTGCCGTACATACTAACACATGTAAGGAAATATTATTAAAACATAGATTATTTCGTAATCACTTAACATACTACATTATTTTAAGTTGTTAATATAAAACTAAGTTGTAAACAAGAACCCTCGGAAGAACCTGCCTCTCTATGACACAGTTTTTTACTAATGTAAGAGGCAGAGCTATTTGTAAAGTGTAACATATTGTTTTGTTTACAATAAATTTATCTTTATCTTATCTTTATCTTTATTATAGAAAGACGTGGCTATACATTAAACTACGCTATTTTTATATACCTGATTTAAGAGTTATCTTTAATAGAAGTACCCCAGATAAGTGCATACTAAAGCTAGCCAAGTAGTTATACCTGGCTTGGCTCGATCCCTTCGTGGTCTACTAAGCACATTGTCATCGTTACGGTTTAGCAGCTCGCCAACTATGTAAGCGTTATTAATAAATACTAGATTTGTATCATTATTTCTGCTACATTTATATAATAATAATAATAAATAATAAATATTCCGGGACATTGCACACAGCGCCATCTAGCCCCACACTAAGCAAACGCTTGTGTCGTGGGTACTAGATAACGGATATAATACTTATATACTTTTCTTTTGTAAATACATACTTATTATACATACAAACGATCAGACTCAACACAAGTAATTATAAATTTTTAAAGTACATAAATACTTGTGTCATGCGGGAATCGAACCCGCGACCTCTAGATTAGAAGGCAGAGCCACTACCAACTAAGCTAACAGGCCAGTCAATATGATTGTGTGGAGCAAATGTGTGAAGGTAGTAACTATGATTTTGAAACTGATAAACTTTTAATAGCTCGCTTACAGCAGCAAACGCTAATAATTTGTTAATTACTACTTTTACACACATCATTTACAAATGTTTTTTTTTCTAAGTTTTATGTTATTCAAATATTTACCAGTTTGATATATTTTCTGTACACATTAATTCCATTGTTTTTGTGTTTTTTTGCAAAGAAGTTTCTCCTAAGTTAAAGAAAGTCCAAGGAGTTTAAACCCGCGAGGTACATTCTCAAACATCTCAGATGATTCAAAGGACATTCCTCAGTGAGTCATATTGGCGATAATTTCCGAAGGCTCGGCCGGTCATCGGTCGGACAGTCACTGTGGGCTTTGATTTATAGCGACCTGAGATCGATTACAGACTAACCCTTGTTATATATCGTAAGTATCAGGTATTGACATATGTGTTCTTTTGTGCCTTTTTTATACCAGTATTTTATTCTGCGCCAGTATCTAAAAAAAGGTTGGATTTACTTTTACGAGTAGATGAATTATGTAGTAGGTACACATGGTATTTATACATGAAATTAAATATATTCTCAATTATGTCTGTCTTGCATGTGATACATTTAGGAATTCTGTGTGAATGGCAAGATTTCCTGATTACATATAAAATTGTAAAAACTAAATTCATGTTAGCAACACATATAATATTTACCTAACTATTATGTATTAATTTTATTACAAAAATACACAAGATATGGCTACAATATGCATAATTTATACATGTATTACTATTAAAATCTAGTCGCATAATGTCGTCTCCGTTACATCACGTCTTAGAAAATGCATCGACGATGAATCGCAAAACAAATAATTGCATTCCTCGGTCGTTCGTTGTCGTACCTCTATATGCTATGATGAGATGTTTATTGCTTACTTTGCCATGTAGTTACAGGCTTCTATTATCTTGACATAAGAAATATTTACCCAACACAAGTATTATAAATACATACAAGTAGATATAGTAGGGAATATATTCTGTTTATTTTCTTTGATTGGAATTTGTCCCGGTTTTTTGTTTTTCTGCGTGTTATTTATTTGCAGAATTGCTAGAGATGTGTCTGTTTACTGTAATTAAAATTGAAGATAGATATGTAGTACTTAGCAGATGGTTATATTAAATATCTTTTGAGCCTACATATGTCATTTTCTTACATATATGGTAGTCTTAATGTGCAACATGGCTTTATAATGATATCGCAATTTAAATTAAAACAGTAGGAAACATATTTTATTATCTTGAGTATTTCACAAGTTCAATTCGTGACATCGACAATTATTCCGACAATCGCTGTGAAGGCTCATTACAGAAAAAACGTGATTTTATCCACGAATTTCCAGCTATTTCCGATACTTAGACACGATTAGGAAAACGAGACAAATTTGTTTTGAAATTATTTAGGTACCTAGGTTTTAATTCTGAATTATAACTGCTCATTTTTTAAAACTAATGGTCACTGCATATATGATTGAGATAATTGATTCTTCATTTTTTGATTAACTTATTCATAGTTATTTTATAAATATTTGTTGACAGTCTAAATGACATAACCTCAAGTTCCTTTCAGGCATTTGAATGATATATTTATTCGCAACGTGGTAATACGTAGTACATTAGTACTCACAGTGTATACCTAGATGAACCTAGGTAGTCTTTAGCTCTTGGACTGAATACTTTGACCAAACATCTAAGACATTAGATGTGTGACATGTTTATTGGCAGCCAAGCTCGATGGTATACCGATTTCAACACCTATTGTTGCTCGAGCCAAATGTTTGTTTATAGCGGATTGACTGGTGACAAATCAACAATTTGAGAAACTACTGTAAAAAAGATAAATGGCTGATTTTTCTTTCGAAATGTTTAAATTTTTGTTAGTTTAGAATTCATTTATTTTAATTTCATTGAAAGGGGTAAAATGTTGTACTTATAGGAATTAAAAAATACAATAAATAAAATATAGGAAGATGGTTTGATAACCACAAATATTTTGTTATTGGTGACGGCTATCGCCTGATCAACAGATTATATTAAAATTAAGTAAAATTTACGAACATCGTTAAAGGCTTGTCCAGGCCACAAGGCTTTCGTATCATAGACTGTAAATTTATCTATTGTCTGCTCTAATATCATGTGTAATTGTTCAATATTAACCCGTAATCGAATTACGAGTATCCATTACCAGATAATAATACAATATTATGCATTGTGTGCAAAATAATCAGGTAATCTTGTGGTCTATTGTTTCATTGTGACGTGAGACGCGTTGTCGGTCAGTTTTGGCTTTGCGCCAAAAGTGTACGCATCCCACTTTTTTTTCAGAGGTAAGATACAGACTGAGCAGAAAATATATGCAACCTTTTTTAGGCCGCCTGAATGGCAATAACTACCGAACCACAGACTGATTAAGAAATATTACATTAAATTTAACTTATTCACAACTTTCTCTACATAATGTCACGGATCACATGTCGTATTATCCTTCAGGTTAATTAATCGGTTAACCCAAATAAAGTCAAGAATTTAAATTAACTTTCAGACTTATTTATTACTTAAATTCGTCATGACCTTGGCTTTCTTTACAATTGATATGTTTTCAAGGTGGTCTTCAATTTTCTGGTATTTCAAGTGTTTCAATGTTTATTGTGAAAATATGTTCGGATTATCATAAAGTAGATGTTGGGTGCTAAAGTATGTTATAATATATGTATGTAAGTAATCCTCAAGCTAACAACAAGTTAAATGTTTTTGTATGATAATAAGTTAACGTAAAAGTTAATTTCAAATTCGTTGCAGTATTTGCTTAGCTAAGCATTAACATTTGTCTATCCTCTACTTCAAGCAAACTAGTTTTTTAGGGCACCAGCTGGCTGCAGACAGTCTATATTTATCGCTGAAAAATGAAAAATCTGACGTGAGGCACGCGCATGCGTTAGCCGCCCCCACAACCCGAGCTATCTCGCTATTGGCCAAGCGCTGGCAACCTGCCAAAAGCGCGGGAAAACTTCAGAATAGATGCTCTCTATTGGCTGACGAAATTGTAACCGAGCACCGCGATATTCAAAAATAGAATCGAAAGGGGAACTACATAGTTATGTGCGCCGTGACTCGATCGGAAATTAACAAGCATAAACAAAATGAAACTGATAAATCTAGAAATTTAAAATCGATCGTCTTATTTCAAGCCTAATTTTGAAAACTCTTCATTTTAATTAGGTACACTATTTTGACACTAATTAATCTTATAAATCTTCATTCGAGAAACCGTGTCAATCTCAATAAAATACGACTCGTTACATTGGCAAAATCCACCTTGATCCACACTGCACTTTAACGCAACTTACCGAGATCAATGCACCTCAGAATAAAAAAAAACACTTTTCACTGACACTTTTTTTTAAATACACTAGGGAGCAGAGGTTACTTACATGTCGAGTCGACGCGAGCTGTGGTGCGACTGGCGAGCTGCGCGGGAGTTCGCGCGGTGTCGACTTACGGCCACGAAAGGAGATGGATGAGGCGACTCTCGCCCCGCGGCCGGCGCTACGAAACATGGGGAAAATCCTTACAATTTTGTGTTTTTTTTTTAAACTGGAGACCTTTGACCATCTGTTGTTATTGCAACAAATACTAAAGAGTATACCGTTGATTGGGTACTGAGCAAAGCAAAGATATAATATGAATAGAAAACGTATAGGTAACTGAAAGACGCTGTAGAAGTAAGTTTGTTAGACTTTTGCGAGGAATGTAGGTATAAAGCGATGGATGGAGTAGATGGTATTATCAATAGTGGTCGTGAAGATACTTCTTCCTAAAGAATCGCCAACTCCAGACCATTTTAGGGACATCTGACATAGCAACTACACTACCACACTGTTTCGTGTGTAAATGTACTTCTTCCTAAGAAAGTCTCTTTATTCTTGTACATTTTTCTATTGAATCAATCTTTACTAGCTCCTACCAGCTAGTTATTTGGGTAATACCTACTAGCACAGAATAAAGAAGCTACTAGTTTAAAAAAACAGCAGGCAAACTTTTACAGTCCTATAAACTTAGATCTAAGTTTATATCTGAACATAGAAACCAGAGTAGTTTTATTCTCCGTTATCATACTATGCAAATAAGCGTACTTGTGCTTACTAGGTACTATGAAGTTACGACTAAATTATTCAAATCGCTGAGTAGTCTAATTTACAGAAGTCGATTTTATGGTTAGTAATTTAGGTCAGCAATTAATTAGGAATTTAGGTCACACTTCTCTAAGGAAAACCGCAAACAAGTTCCTAAGTAAGCATGTTTTTTTACTAAAATTCGAGTAAATAGAGTATTTTAGTAACACAGCAAAATCATGCGTAAATCAATTCTCATAACATATGCATTATTCTTATTCAGTTACACATTCTTTTCAGTCTTTTTTGGTCCCATTATTTGGGGTTTCCTCACTATCTTGCTCCAAGCTAGGCGGTTCTGGATTGTATCTTCGTCGGCTTTCTGTAGGACTCTTTATCTCGGACCACCAAGTTACGTGGACCACTGATTGGACCACTTTTTTGTTTATGTTGAAGGCTTTTGATTTTTTTCGCTTCGTCTTGTGTCCATATTAGTGTACAGACTTTGCTGTTATCTTGCTGGCAATAGGTGCAATAAAGCTTCCTAGTTAACAAGAAGTAACACATAGTTCTAATTAAAACCAGGCCTCGTCAGACGAATTCCTAAAATGTTAAGAAAACTTTATTCTCTTGACGTAAATAATGAGCTATTGTTATTTGGAAATACACGCTTCATCTCGATGAGTCAACACGCGTGTTAATGTCACCAGCTGACCCAGATGGGTGTTTAAGGTAAGTCTCACCCTGCCTTGCCTTTATTAAGGTGTAGTAAGACCAACATACTCGTTATTTTTTTTAAATTCTTCTGAAATAAATTGATTTGATTTGAATAGACCTTCGTTTCGTTGTTGTTAAACACAGCTGCCTCTCGTATTTATTTATTTTAAATACAAATACATACAATAGGTACTTACAGGTTACACCAAAACGCGCCGTATGTTATAACTTCCAGATGTACTTGTATTTTACAATACCGAGATTTATAAAAGCTTGCATCACTATTAAATTTTATACAAAAACGTAACATATAATTAAATCTAGTATTGAAAATATCAACCTCAGGGATTTGAGCAATCATATCGTTGAGTAGATCTATGAGTATTGTGGAGTTAGACTATAAAATATTTTTTTTAACGAGAACTATGTACAACACTTGTGAGCTTGTTATAGACAAGAGCTCTTGGTTTGGGTATTTACAAATCTACAACCTATGGTATCAACTCATTACTCAATCTAATACAAAATACATATACAAAATTACTTTATTTTCAAAAACTTAACTTACACCCTTATAAACTAATTTATATATACAATCATGACATACCTGTAATGTTGGTGCATTGGGATCCTCTGCCATCTCACACTAGGAATCGAGGACCCTGTGACGTGAGATGGCAGTTTACGCCCGCGCGAAATATGCCTCTTTTGTTTATTAACCTGTGTTGGTTATTGTGACTGCAAGGTAAGTATAAGTACGCTGCCTCGCCTTAGTAAAGTACCTATTCCGTAATTAAAGGCTCGATATAGCCCTTACAGAGTAGAAGCCATTAGAACCCAAGTAGCCTTGTCATAAACGTAGATATATCAGTCTATGTATATATAGATCAATCAGGTCGTAGAATTGTAGACCTCTAAATGATAAATATGGACACCGTATTTAAACTGCATAAATAAATATGACAGACATAAAAAATTCACTGCTGAAAGTAGGTACACTTTTTACAAATTGACTAATATATTATGTCATAATACGGCATCTGGAGGTCAGTTTGCAAAACATTCTACGAACATATGATACTTTTTTTTATCCAGCATCCTATAAATAGTTTAACTAAATACCTATAATAACTATAGATGTAAGTACTCGCATATATAGTGTATTTTGTAATCGCTACTTGGACACATTCCATTAAAATAATCGCTAAAGATTCCTATACAGAAAGTATCATATTACAAATATTACTAGCAAATCCAACATATCATAAAATTAATATGAGAGTAAGTTTGTAGATTTGTTTTGATGTTGATTAGAGTGACAGATCTTCATTACTTATGTTCTTGTACATAGCAACCAACTAAGTATACCTACTTGTAAATCTTATAATTACCATTGTTATTAAAACAACAGTGTCTGGGTTCGCTCCTATAAGGAAATTATACATAGTTCTTATCTCACTTAAATGTTTATGACCAAAGTTACACCACGCGCTGCAAAATGGCTATATGCAGACTGTCCATATTTGGTATTAAATGCAGGTCGTTTTATGATGTAAACAACATAATTGGTACATATATCATGCATATTCTGAATGTAATTAGGATAAGTATATTGTGTAGGACCAAGTTGAGTTGTGAAGCTATGAGTCACAAGACCTGTAAAAGTAAGATGGAAATCGGAATCCTCCTAGATTTCTTATAAATAGGGCATATGATGTGTTAGTGCTAAAACTAAGCTATTATAATTTTAAAACTATCTGCTTAAGAAATAGGCATCAAAGAAATCCTCCCATTAATTTATTTTAATACTTAATGTTCTAATAATGTTTCATTATCTACTCAAAGTCTTTCATTCTAAAAATATAAAAAACTAACAGTTTCAAAAAACAAATGCAATTGCAAAAAAATAATACCCAATCTACCAACATAAGAAAACAAATAAAACAAAGACATCTTCCCACTACTTAAAGTGAGTCTTGCTTCCCACCCCACCAAAACAATTACTTGTTCACATTTCTAAGCACCTGAAATTAAAGCCATGAGAAGCAATAAACCACGGATGACAGCAAACTACCAATAAACTAATACTTACAGTTGAATTAATTTACTCATAGCGTGACATAAGGTAGCATTGATAGATAAAATAACTCGGAGACCTATATTTTTGTTATTTAGACTAAAAATGTAGTAATTACATTAATGCATCTATAGCTTCATAAGATAGTAATTTTATGGATAGTATGTAATTGTACTTATATTAAATCGATGTAATGGTATATTGTATAAGCCTTATGGGAGTGACATAGTCGGCTTCGACAAAACCCCCTCTTAAAATATTGATAAAAAAAATGCTTCATAATTAACAGCATGTCTATGACTTACATCACTATCCCTCTTAATATTAAAAGAGAAAGATTGTGAGTAGGTTCCACCCATTTGGTACAAAACTAGATTATAATAATCTGCTTTTTTTGCCGAAAACGTGGGGCACCGCTAGTTTATTATACGACTCTAATGAAGATATTATTTACGAGAACCAGCTGATTTGTGAATACTATTTTGATTCTGATAAGTCGGTCGATAGCAACTGAATGTAGTCGATGGATTTCAATCTTACCTTACGTTATTTTAAGACCATTTTTATTTTTATCCGACCAATCTAGTGGCGATTTTTTTTATAAAAACATTGGAATGTTATGTACAATAAAACACATTGTTCTACATAATGTGAAGTCAAATACTTAAATAAAACCTCTATTTATTCCCTGGTTCGTTTCTTATGGTTAATGGTCATTTTATGTTAGTCATTTTTAGAGAATTTCATTTTATGCCACCACGTTTACAAATTAATTCCTGCATAATGACGTACCAACCTATAATATGTGATGTCGTTTCGTGACTTCAACGTATCATAGAATTCGCAAAACAGCTACTTAGCGACAATGCACCCATAAATTGGGCCATACCATTATATTCGTACGTTGATTCTCACGATCATATCTTTAAAAAAAACTAAACAAAGGCAAATACTCACAGTGCCATCTAGCGCAATACTCATGTAATGAAGTTACGTTATGTTGTTGTTTTCTTTTTCAACTCGATTGTGATTCGAATTAGATATAAGCATTTAGGTTATGTTTATTACTATTTTATATTGGCTTTGAATTTTGATTGGATCGGCTAAAACGTACTGAAATAGTGTGCCGATGTAGTATCTACTAATACTTAATTCAGACTTATTCTGTTGATTACACTCTAATGATCACGAAAATAAAAAAGAAACCTGTCTACAATGCATTATGACCTCGTGGTTTTTTAAACGACTTCAAAATAAGAGAGCTTTACTTTCTTGTAGTAACTATAGACCTATAATACTTATGTAGTATGTACCTTTTATAAATTACTAGCTGACCCGGCGAACTCTAGTCCGCCTAAGAGGCAATAAATAAGCAGATTTTGGATTTTATTCAATTCATATAAAAAACAGGATAAAAAGTATCCTATGTTCGTTCCCTGGATCTAAGCTACCTCCCCACCAATTTTCAGCTCAATCCGTTCGGCCGTTCTTGAGTTATAGATGGTGTAACTAACACCACTTTCTTTTATATAGGATATAGATTTATCTGTGCATATTTACGATAAATAAATATTTAAAACTTAACATGCGAATGGTATCGTTTTGGGAAATTAAGATCTTCGTACGTGTTAACAGAAGTGTGTCAAGTAAATATTTGAGCAATGATTCACAAGAATGCAGAGGCACGCAGAGGTAAGGCATTGCGGAAGATACAATGAACCGAATCTGTGAGTTATTCACCGATTGCAGGAAATTGTGAATCGGATGTACCTACCTAATATGAGAAATCGGTGGCTAAGATATGTGACTTGTTTTCTTTTAAATGCAGATGAACACGCAAGAACAATCTGAAATTTAATACATTTTCCAGGAAAATTCACATACCTACTAATTTTTTTTATAGTAGCCACAAAGGTACCATGATAGGTATGTCATCTCACAAATCCAGCCACACCTTCTAAACAGACAAACAACCTAATAAGGTTTCCTAACGGCATCTTTGTTTTTCCTCTATTGTATATATCAACAAGACGACTCGCTCCTATATTCTACCATCCAAGATTTTCTATTCAATTCTGTAATAAGTACAGTTTTTTATTCCTTGACACTATAAAATTAAATAATGATATTCAAACGTCTTCTTCTTCTTATCAAATGACAGTGGCCAACTCTGGTGTCGAGAGTTTTCAAACCGCCCTAAGGGCCTCTGACATGGCTTAACGACCGCCGAACTAGTCAAACAGCCGGGACCAACAATTTAACGTGTCATCCGACCCACGTGAAAATCATTCTAAACGTGGAAGAAAAGTACTCATTCATGAGATTCTTATACAAATAAGTTAATTCACAAAAAGCAGCAAGTTAAACGAGATGGCTGCCTCCTGCTATTTCTGTGAGCGCTTCGCATGCCTGAAATAGCTCGGTTTCGTCACACCTCCGCTTGTTTTCGGTTTATTTTCATTCCTTACATCTGCCGTTTATTTTTTAACGTCGATGTATGTTGTACTTGTAGGTAAATTTGTACGAAGCTTGAATACTCGTATATTACTCTGTAGCTATACATATGTATGTATAGACTACATACAGACTAACAAAATCAAAGCCATCCCAGATAAAAAAAAAACGTTTTTGTCAATAACGTACTTAGTACAAGTACAAACGCCTATGATGCATAAAAAATCCTAAAGAGTAAAATAACAATTTCATATCAAAAATTGTTTTATAGACATTATCGCTTCATCACAATATTTGTTGCAAAAATGATATCCGCAGCAAAAAGCCAACATTACGCGGTGTTCCCAGGCGGTCACCCATCCAAGTACTGACCGCGCCCGACGTTGCTTAACTTCGGTGATCGGACGAGAACCGGTGTTTTCAACGTGGTATGAACGTTGGCGATGATAGTGACAAAATAAATGAATACTTTATCATTAGTATTATTTGTACTTTATCATTAGTTTATAGTTAGTATTTTGAATACCTACAGAGATAGATAAATTAATGCTTTATTGGACAGTCAAATAAAAATGAAACATAATAAAAAAATAAAGATATAGAATATAATGTATATAGTACAGAAGGTATTACTTATATCAGAGCATGCTGAAATACGGAGATAGTACCGAAAAATGTATCTAAAAACTTCCTATGCATAATTGTTAGATTTGTTTATAAAAAGTCACAATTAAAAATAAAAAAAAAACAAAATAAAAATAAATAATAAATAAATATTTCAGGACATATCACACAGCGCCATCTAGCCCCATACTAAGCTGAAACAGCAGCATAAATAAAATAGCAAAAGCCAACATTACGCGGTGTTCCCAGGCGGTCACCCATCCAAGTACTGACCGCGCCCGACGTTGCTTAACTTCGGTGATCGGACGAGAACCGGTGTTTTCAACGTGGTATGAACGTTGGCGATGATAGTGACAAAATAAATGAATACTTTATCATTAGGTCATTTTTGTATGCAAGTTATGACGTCATGCATATGATATTATCGTTGTCGCTTAGAATCAATCAACAATCTTATTGGCTGCTTTCCAGCACAGTACCTATTAGAATTAGGTACCTACAACTACACGTAACTGTAATTATGCCTCTCGTATTGGTTCAATCAAGGTAAACTATAGTTCTATTTATATCCGCTACTTTGTCGACGGCGCCACTTGTCATAATAATTCAGTAACAGAGCTAAGGGCAGGTCAATATGAGATTTTTTCCGCGTGCGTTGGCACTGTATATTGGTAGTATTGGTGATATGTTGGTATTACTGTGGCCGCCGCCGCGTCGCCGACCTCAAGACATTACCGTGGATATGTTGTCCATACAAGGCACTGGCAGGGCCTCATAAACATTGCAAATGCAACTTGCATAAACACTCGCTGCCAACATAACAACCGCCATGATTGAAGTGCTGAAGAAATTTTTTGGCCAGGTAATATGTGTATGCATGACTCATTGTATTTCATACTATTTTCATTACATAGGTGAACTAAATGATGTTGAAAATAAGGGGGGCGCCACTTGTAGTAGTACTTGTATAATATAGATATGTGTTTCATTAGCTAAACCTATACTATTACATGTGTGTAGGTATTTACAAGCGTAAGCTTAGTATGGGGCTAGATGGCGCTGTGTGATATGTCCTGAAATATTTATTTATTTATTTTACTCACGCCTGGAGTAGAATGAAATAGTTTTTTTTTTCTAATTTTGCACAGTTCATACAAATTTGTTTATAAAAAAAAAACAATTTGTGTCCTGTACCACAGAATACAACATGTACTCAAGTAATACAAATTGCTATGACAACATTTATATGTAAGGATAAATATGATTATCTTACAACTACTTATCTAAAATTGTTTATAATGTTATCATGACGCAGTGCGTGATTTTCATTCAATAACTTGTGGAATGTGGAGTAAACATTGTGACTTATCTCGTTTAAACTATCGTAAAATAAGTTTGATATTTATTACATATTCATCTTATCGAAATTTAATATCATTATTATTGTTTAATTAATTATTTAATCATAAATTACTATGATATAAAAAAAAACAATATTGTACCATCGTTATGGGTATTTTAAATTAAATCACCATAAAGACACACAAAGACAAAGTACATTCAGTAATTAATTTATTCAGTAAAACATGAACTTAAACCACGGCTTAAACGAAGACTTACGATATTTACCCTGCGCATAGCATTAAAGTCTAAATTATATCAGACAATTGTATTATTTAGATTTGTATAGTACCTAGTCACATAGGGTGTAGCTAAAAGTGTTAACATTAACATATTATTTAACAACATACAATCAATGTCTATCTATGTGAGTTATCAAAATAACTTAATAAATAGAAAAATCTTCACCAATGACGTGTCAATTATATTGGCAAATACTGTGCCACGGAGTTCATACAAGTTGCAACGCCAAAAAGCGCCTTTAATTAAAAATATTATCTGTAATATTTAATAAACAACTTTGTCCTGTTGCTTTACCTATATTGGCATGAAAATATAATAAGCAAAGGAAACTATACATACTTACAATTAATAGATAATTCTTTTATTAACTCCACCATATGTCTCATTCTTGAGAGTAACCTTTGTGATACAAATTTGGTATTGTATTTTTACACTTGTCCTGGATATGACTTGTGTTATTGATTTTACTTGGCCATATAGAAATGTAACAGATGGCCCGTGAACAAAATTATATTGTGGAGTCTTCGAATCGAACCATCAATAACTATGGTGTGACGATGATTTCACCATGCTTTATTTGCCTAACACTCTAGTGGCGAAATCTTAAAAACTGTAAGTAGAAAGTCAACTGTATTTATTAAAAAGAAAAATTGACCTACAATGTTTTAAAAATTACCAAAATATATAAATCTGCAGCAAAAAGCCAACATTACGCGGTGTTCCCAGGCGGTCACCCATCCAAGTACTGACCGCGCCCGACGTTGCTTAACTTCGGTGATCGGACGAGAACCGGTGTTTTCAACGTGGTATGAACGTTGGCGAAAGAACATTCGAAATTGGTGGTCAAATAATGTAACATCGTGACGTCACATTATTTTGAATACCTACACAAGGTATTACTTAAGTATATCTAGAGCATGCTGAAATACCGAGATAGTACCGAAAAATGTATCTAAAAACTTCCTATGCATAATTTGTGCACAAATTTGTTCTCTTCACTAATGCAAAATTATCTACAATGTATTTTTCACTGTAGAAAATATTACAAGATAAACATGTCACAAATATTGATTGCAGCATAAATAAAATTTTATAAAAATAGCAAAAAGCCAACGTTACGCGGTGTTCCCAGGCGGTCACCCATCCAAGTACTGACCGCGCCCGACGTCGCTTAACTTCGGTGATCGGACGAGAACCGGTGTTTTCAACGTGGTATGAACGTTGGCGACTATAGATTCAAAATACATAAACATTTTATTGCTTAGAAGATCTATAAGCTTTCTGACAGTACATCAATAATGTGCCTCTATTTGAGACACAATATTTATACTTATGTGTTAAAAAAATGAAACTAATAGGTACATCGAAATTTATACACGTTCGTGTTAGGAAATATCAATTGAAACTCCAATATTTAACAAGAGACCTAATACTTTATATACAATTATAATATAGAGTAAAAAGCCACACGCTGAAAAAACTTTATTGTGATTTATTGCCAGATCAAAACTGATTTTATAAAATCTCGAAAGACTTACATATCTTGGCCTTGCTGATTTATGGTGCGGTCAAGTTTTTCCCGCGTCGCTCGGTAGAATACGTGACTGGGGGCAGCACTACTGCATTGAACTTGAAGACTTTCTTTTATTTTTAAGTTTAGTTTTAGTTTTTCCCGCTCGCAGGTTTATTTTAGATGGAGTTCAAGTGAGTGAGTCACCGTGGAAGTGTGTTAGTGTGTCAATGCATCGCCGTCTGCCACCATTTGTAATTAAAAGGACCATTCCAAGGGACTGTCAAGGCGGTTCACTACACCAGTAGTTCGGCGCAAGTAGATGTTTCTTAAGGCTTAAAATAAATAAATCGATTATTGCTTCTTCAGGAAAACAACATGTCAGCGGCCCTTAGGGCGGCTTAATAAACTCTCGACACCAGAGTTAGCCAATTTCATTCGATAAGAAGAAGAAGTAGGAAACACACAGTGTAGATTTTTTGGCTACAAATAATGTTATCGTTTATTCGTAGATTTTGCATACTTTAAAACATAGAGAGGATGTCTCTTTTTCTTCATTTCTAAATTAAATACCGACGACTCCAAAAAAAGAAGGTTCTCAATTCGACTGAATGTTTATTTTGTCACATTTTCAAAATTTATACGTAGGTACATGGTACATATCACGGGTAACGTGAATATCATTTTCGACTCTCAACAGATTTATTTTCATACATATGTGATTACTCGAACTAATGAAATACTAGAAGAGGAATAGAATAGGAGAAGCCTTTTTAATATCTATAAATTCATGTGCGTTACGCTAAAATTTACCCTGATATACATAGGTATATTCTACTATCTTCATTTCCTGTACCACCTACCGTGACGTCACAGTTTTATATTATTAGACTGCCTATTTCGAGACACCAATTGCCAACGTTCATACCACGTTGAAAACACCGGTTCTCGTCCGATCACCGAAGTTAAGCAACGTCGGGCGCGGTCAGTACTTGGATGGGTGACCGCCTGGGAACACCGCGTAATGTTGGCTTTTTGATATTTTTAATGAAAATTTATACCACGGTTCGAACCAAAGAATACTATTACCCTTTTAAAGTTCGAACCGTCAACATTTATCTGACTTCTGTTTTCAAAAAAAATATTGTGATTTTTTTATGGTGGCAATATACCGTTTCCTTGTATTTTTTTTCATTAATCAGTACAGTTTTTCTTACACAAAAATATGTTTATTTAAATAATCTTGTTACCGAAAAACGATTACGAATTCGCCAGAGATAAAAATAAAAATCAAGACACGCAAATTTAGGTCACAACTGCAAACATTTTATTGACTTAAAATTAGAACGGAATCTTACTAGCCACTACATTAATACTACATAAATCTACTGAACTTTCCGATGGTATTCAGGCGTTGCGTTTCCATAATCCTGTAGATTGAAGAGAGTGGATCTGTTAGTGACCATGTATTTTAGGAAGTCTTGTATGTGTGTGAGTACATGCTGCAGTGACTTCTCATCTAGGGCGGTGTAAGCCAGCATGGTGCCCATTTTGGCGAAGAGTCTCAACAGATGTATAGAGCCGTATATCTGTGCCATCGGCGTGTCTGGGTACTCTTGCAAAATCTCGCTGTACTGTGGCCTTTCAAACTTGTACAACAGCTGCGAACCTAATGTGGCATTGAAGTACTCTTTTATTCCATCCGTCACGTCGACTAGCACGGATTCCTTCGCCTGGTTGTGTGATTTGCTGGATTTCTTTGAAGCTAGATAGTTGTCCACTATTTGGTTGACTGTGAGTTTAGCGGGCAGTAGGGCTAGCTTCTGTTGTCGAGTGATGACATCCCAGTCGTCCACGAGCCATACTTTGAGCTCTTCGGGGATCTTGATCTTGACTTCCACTTTGGCGAGGTATTGTTCCTCAGACTCTATGGACAGATCCAGACGGCCGCGCTTCTTTCTGCAAAGAGTATAAAAATATGCAATGCATTAGTAATTAGAAAATAGTATAACAAAGTATTTGCATGTTTCAGCATACAAGTAATTCTCATGGGCAAAATAAAATCTGTTGAATGTCATCATGATTATAAGACCAGCACATATTCCATGCAAATGAATATTAGATACCTTTTCTTATAGCAATTCAAAATGTCTTGTGTTTCATGCAATGTGTAACCAATATGCCAAAACAAAAAATAATGTGCAATATGTAAAAACCAGAGTTGTGATGCACACAAACAGAAAGTATCCCACATAATCTCACATGTTGACATTGTTGTTAACATTAAATAAAAATATATTAAACAGTATATGTGCACATCACTGTTTCATATTTTTTTATTTGAAGCTTTATTTATTCAAGCCACCATCATGTGAATAAACGGATTCACTATCAAGTCAACCAATGAAACATTTTTTACACCAGAAAAATATGAAACATACATCTTATTCATCTTAGCAGCTATGTTTCATATTTTATGATTAGTAGGTGCATAACATAAAGCATTCAGCAGTGTATTATCATATGTGCAAAGTGTATTAAACATCCAAGTAGACAGAGTCATCAATAAATGTATATAAAATATATTCCACATGTTAGTAAGTGGCGCCATCTATTGACTACCAAATAAATTAAGTTATTTCAGTTAGAAACCATGTGGTAATCCGCTAGATGTCACTGCTCGTAAATAATCCTCAAGTCTATTTATTTATAGCACATTTAGCTTTTTTATAGATATAATAACAAAAATATATGCTACAATCAGAGTATACTTATTTACATTTATTTATATTTTTATATCAAGAAAAGTAAAAAGAAAATTAAATAATTCATTAGCACAATATAATATTATCTCAATATTATAATTCTATATACTATTCATATAAAAACATGTGGAATGATTTCAAAAACTTCCAGCAGATTACCTTATGCATATTACTTTTAGTTTTAATAAATCATCAGTATTGTTTTTGTTATACAAAATTAAATCTGTAATTACTGACAGAGCCAGTTTTATAATGACCTCTGTAGTTTGTCAAGGAGCGATTGAAATTTAAATATAAGAACATTAACAAACATAGGTTTAATCACCCAAGCTTGATCCGAACATGTCATGCAAAAAAGCAGTGAATGTTGGCGTCAATTTAGTTCTGCCCTGACAGCTTCAATTTGCTTGTCTTGCCGGGTACACTAACATGCATCCTGATATTTAAGTGCTTAGTGTTATTTAGACGACCATTGCATAAATCTATGCATATAAAAGAAAGTGGTGTTAGTTACACCATTTATAACTCAAGAATGGCTGAACGGATTTAGCTGAAAATTGGTGGGGAGGTAGCTTAGCTTTGTTCTAAGATACCTCTAAGACAGACATTAGATACTTTTTTATCCCGTTTTTTTAAATTGAATTGAATAAAATTCCAAAATCTGCTTATTTATTGCCTCTCAGGCAAAACAGAGTTTGCCGGGTCAGCTAGTCAAGGATAAATAAGTAAGCATTCAGGGGAAATGATATAAAATACAAAACTTACTTGGGCTGGTCTGAGCCGGAGTCAGTGGGGGCATCCTTACTTGTTGTCTTGGAGGCCTTGGCAGGAGTAGCAGCTGGCTCTTCTTTACCTGGAATTATGTTAAATACAAATCATTTACTTTCTCTTTTTTCTTTCTTTCTTATTTTGGCCAATAAATCAATAAAAAAATAATTCATTTTTCAATTCCACTACAAGAATGTTCTACCTTCTTTGCTTCTAAAAATACCATATCAGGTGATTAAATGCCACTGATATTTTAATATAAATGATCATTATTTGTACCTACTAATAAACAGATTACCATTTGGCTTACTAAATTTTTAGTAGGTATAACTAACATACCATCATTCTCATTGAAAAGGAACCTTCACACTTAAACCTATAAACTGCATAGAACATATTTGTGTAAAAGTTAACTGATAAAAATGTCAATTTGTTGCACTAATCATGCTAGGATCCAGATACAAATAACTAACCAGCAGGTGTTGATGCTCTGGACTCCTCTCGTGCCGGAGTGGTAGTGGCTGATGCGGCTGCTTCCGATTTCCTGCCTTTTGCTGGAGCTAAAAAATACCATTTACAAAATAATATATAAACAACAAAGCAGAGAGTGTAATAAGTATACCACTTGACAGATACAGCTGTAGTATTAATATACTGCTAAGATATTTACTTTTTTTACTCTTAGCTGGTTGTGCAGTGTGCGCCCTAAGCACTTCCTTCTGCCGCTGCACATTGGCTTCATTGTACTTCAATACACGGCTTTCTGGTACCCACTCATCCCAACTGAAAACACAAAATAGGTTAAGTATTCAAATTCCTGGCAAATTACAAAGTGCAACCTAATTTTTTGTAGTAGAACTCTTACTTCTTGTTCCACCCAGCATAATGAATCAAGTAACGAATATGTTTTTCCTTTGTTACATTGCTTTTGAGGCATTTCGCTTCGTAAATGAGGGGACCATGGAAACACAACACTTTTTCACCTGAAAACAAAAGTAGTCTAGTTATTCATTACAGCCGCAGGGAAAAATTACTGAAGCTATCATTGTTATTAACTGTTCATGGCATTAAGCAATATAGAATTAAAAATACCATCGGCAAATTTCAATTTCGGAGCCATGTTTACTTTTTTCTATTTGGTATATATTTACCAAGCGAAAATCAACATGGCGGCAAAATCGAACAAGGCGGAGAGAAACGACGTTGACAGCTTTCTTAAATTGTCAAAAGTGCTAGTGCTGTACTCAAGTATCTTTGACGAAGTCAAGTATACATTAATTAGTCGATTAGTTTACTTAGTATAAAGACAGGTATGGCAACATTTAAATTAAAAAATAAATTCAATAGGATGTTCAAGTTAATTTTGGCGCCATTTAAATTCAGAGGGAAAATTCAAATTGCATCGAAATAAGGACTCAACTAACCTATTTATAAAATTTTAAAGGCAAATGTTGGTTACATAGACGAATCTATTTTTGAAATGTTTCTACTAAAGACCATTATTTTATTATTTTTATATAAATATCTGAATATGTCCTTTTATAAGTAGTTATTTTGTTTAAAAGAATCAATAATTTGTGTATAATTTTTCATATTTTCTAATAGGTGAGCAGTAACAATTTTTCTGAATTTGGAAATGACTCGAGCATATCAATTTACTTAAATATACAAAATAACGCGTGTAGCTCAGTGGTAAATGTGTCGGTCCGCTTTACATTTTAATGAACTCTGGTACGATTCGAAGCCTATATACCAAACTCTTTTATTCCAAATTATGTGAGGATGTGAGGTGTTTTGCTTAGGTACATGTTTGAGGACCACAAAATGCAAGAACTTGGGTGTCTGTGTCTACCCAAGAAAGACCTGAGCGTCCACCACGATGTCTCTGCTTAATTCTGCGGGGGAGTCAAGACTATCAGGAACCCTCGTTACTGAGCAGCCCTTGCAGAGTTAATTGTATACAAATACGATTCAAGGAGTATAGGAAATTTGAAAAAAAAAATACTGAAAAACAGGAATTACAAGTCAAACGTTAAAAATTATGATATACTCGTATAAGTAGATGGCACAATATTGTGTAATTCTATTGAAATACGTAATTATTGTAATTGTCTACAATATAATCTATAGACTGCCGTTTGTAGACTGTCGGGCACAAAGAGACACGCAAGTTCTCTAAATATGTGTTTCCAGCACTTGAACTTGAGAATTGAAAACTATCTCTCTTTGCCCCCATCACAATGACACTGCTGCTATCTACGATCTTGTTTACTTTTCTTCACATTCGAAAAGTCACCATCTAATTACATCATCACGATTCAATAAACCCACTGACCTCCATTGCGTACTAGTAGTAATGGAGGTCAGTGAATAAACCAAACAACAACACTGATAAAATAGTTGGAAGCGAATGACTTTCAACCGCTGCCGCGCCTCCAGCCAACTTTTCTTTGAAACTAATAGTAGTTCAGTTGTCAGCCGGCATCCGTCGCGCGCGGGCGTGTTTTTGTTTGTCTGAATTTGGAATAAAGAGAGAATGTCTCAGCAAGGGCCGGCGTTTGACGTGAACGCGATGACGTTGACGCGGTGGGTGCTGGCGCAGCAGAGGACAGCTCCCACTGCCACTGGGGACCTCACGCAGCTCCTCAACTCCATCCAGACCGCTGTGAAGGCCATACAATCCGCGGTCAGGAAAGCCGGCATCGCTAAGCTGTTAGTATGATACCACACTTTTACTGTCATTAACTTATCTAAGTAGTGTAAGTTATAGATAAGTTTACTTGTGGCATATAATGCTAAAAGGCAAGTTTGTATATTGATAAGTTATAATTTGTTAAGGGTTGGTTATGCACTTACTCGTAGCACACTTGTAGGTAGTTAGTATAATTTACATACAAATGCAAAGTTCACACTGACTGTTGATAGTAAACATTGATCCGTCTACTTTACTAATTTACATTATTTTCGTTTAAGTAGGTACAAACAAACTCATAATATTAATTTAAAATAAAAGGAAAAATACTTCTGTTTTATTTTCAGGGTAAATCAGTACTTTTCCTTTCGATTAGATTTTAATGACGATTATGTAGTTTTTTGTTGTACTGCAACATTTTTAACAATCCTATTAAAGCCTTGCTTAATCCCCCTTTCAAATAGAAGATCATCTTCATAGGACATCTTTAATCTAAACCACATTAAACTTACAAAGGTATGTAAACACACTATGTAAACAATTTGCTTACGTTCATCTTACGCTACTACCCTAAAGATATTACGCCCTTATATACACACACTAGTGGGTGCTCGCGGCTTCGCTTGCATTAAGAAGTAAAACTTGCATCCCCTATTTCACCCCTTTAAAAGCGGCGTTTCCAAATATCCTATCTTAGCGGATGCCTACATGATAACATCTACCTGCATGCCAAATTTCAGCCCGATCCGTCCAGTGGTTTGGGCTGTGCGTTGATAGATCAAAATATCAGTCAATCAGTCACCTCTGTGTTTTACATATTTAGCTTTATTAACAAATAAATATTCATTATCCCCCCAGGCACGGTATCTCGGGCGACACGAACGTGCAAGGCGAGCAAGTGAAGAAGCTGGACGTGCTCTCCAACGACCTGTTCATCAACATGCTCAAGTCCTCGTTCACGGCCTGCCTGCTCGTCTCCGAGGAGAACCCCACTGCCATACAGGTATAAAAACGGTAAAACATAAAACTTACAAAGCAAATCTAAACATTACCATTTTAGAATAAATTTTTAGTTCTAGACGCATTTTAAATTTTTATTTTATTGTTAGTGTTTAGTTTTTTTAAGTTAGTTTCTAATAAGTTTGTATGTTTTATGTGTTTTTGGTATTATGTTTTATAGTTTTGAATAACTGTTCTTCTAAAATTACCGAAACCAGTGTTTCCTGTGAACCACAATCTGAGTTCTTCAAATCCAGAATCAGATTTTTCAGGTTTATGTTAATTTCACAAGCACTCTTACGGGAATAAGGTAGGTATATTTATGGATTTGAAGACCTCTGCTTTTTAGTTCTCAGCTCAAACTATGACGTATCATTATCAAACTTCTTCGTGGTTTGGATGACACGTTAAATTGTAGGTCTCGGCTGTGTGTCTATTACCTACTGCAGTCGTTAAGACAAGTCAGATGCTTTAGGACGGCTTGATAAACTCTCGACACCAGAGTTGCCCACTCTCATTCGAAAAGAAGAAGAAAATATTAAACTTCATACATAATACTGACCTTTTGATAAGTTCACGTAATTATAATCACAAAATAACATAATTGAGGTGAATGGCCTCTGATAACACCAACATTGCTAGCGAGTCTAGCGACCTTCTTAGTACACACAATGTACATACCTAGTACCTACCTATGTATGTACATAGTGATATTGAGTAACCTTTGGTTATTCGCGACAAAAATCTAAAAGAGATTTTAGTTTTTTCGTCAATTTTCAAAAGCCACCAATATTTTTTTTGTTTTATTTTGCAACTAGAGGACGCCCGCGGCTTCGCTCGCATTATTTCGATATAAAATTAGTAGCCTATTGAACTCCTAATGAGTACTACCTACATACCAAAAATCAAGATGATCCGTTCCGCAGTTTTTGCGTGATGAGCGTTTAAATAAACAGAGACACAGATAAACAAATAAACAGACGAAATTTTTAGATTAATTGTTGCAACGTGTTCTCTTATCAATAGCACAGAATACATACACGAAGATTATCCAAACTTTTTTTTTTAAATATCTTCTATGTTCAGATTTTTGACCATGTAGAATTGACCATGTAGAGTTAGAATAGATGTAGGTAATATCACTGTCAGTACCTATTGTCTTCTATTACATGTGTTCCCAGGTGGAGACGGAGCGTCGCGGCAAGTACGTCGTGTGCTTCGACCCGCTGGACGGCTCCTCCAACATCGACTGCCTCGTCTCCGTCGGGTCCATATTCGCGATCTTCAAGTTAGTACAGACAACCTGTATTTAAATTAAATATGTACTACCTTCAATAAACATCTTATCATAAGACAAATTTAAAGCAATCAACTTACTTGCCATCAGTTTGTTTTGTTTACGAAGCGCCCGTGTTAGGCAAAGGTCGACTCGGTCAGTCTTTGGATGGGTGGGCGAAAAGTGGCATATTCCATTTTGGGCGCTTCCGTGGTGGTGAAATAGGTCCCGCCTGTTAGTCATAGTACGTCAGTCGTTAAAAGCCATGTCAGAGGCCCTTAGTGTGGCTTGAATAACTCACGACACCAGAGTTGACCACTCTCATTCGATAGGAGGAAGAAGAAGTTTGTTTACATACTCGTACTATGTACCAGGTTAACTAGTGCATCGCGTATAGGTCTGTGATTAGTACTTACTTATAAGCAATTCTCTTATACTTACCTATTGTTAATCAAACTATCAGTTACAGTAATTACATTTGTCGTCGCAAATAGGTACTTCGTGTTTTGCGATTTGAAAACCACGGTCTTGCGAATAAACATAATTATATCAGTAAGATTTATAGCTATAACTTGTACTCTGTATTCTGTGCTATAAGCTATAGCGCATGTGTGAGTCTAAAAGGCATAGTCTTTAATTCCTACATAATATTCTAATATAACTTTGAATTCCAGGAAGAAATCCGACAGTGAGCCTGCAGAATCCGACGCTCTCCAACCGGGCCGAGAGCTAGTGGCAGCTGGATACGCTCTCTACGGCTCCGCCACCATGATGGTACTCTCTCTGGGCAAGGGAAAGGGAGTGAATGGGTTCATGTACGACCCTTCCATTGGAGAGTTCATACTCACTGACCCTAATATGAGGATTCCGGAGAAAGGAAACATTTTCTCCATTAATGAAGGTAAGACAATTGTCCAGGCGGGCACAACGAAGGTTTCTTAATAAAAAAGAGAAAATAACGACACAATTATTCTTCGCCTATGCTGTAAACTGAACAGTCTGGCTTAATCAATTAGTCATCATTATCAGTTTATTAGAGCCCAATGCTGGGCATAAGCCTATAGGTATAATCCACAAGTACCTAGTGTTGAGGAATTCACTATAGTTGACCGACTATGTCGGATCCAGCTGAACAAGATATTTTTTTCTTAAATTTTTGTTCAGCTGACCGTGATATTCAAGACTGGTTTTAAAGGGCAAGGGAAAGTCGTCTCCACCCTATAAATTATGTAGTTTATAATTAAGAGTGCATGCATTAAATTTAACGTTATTGATAATTTACTATAATAACAATATATTATAACAGAGCCATATGTATGACTGCTCTGTTAGCTTAGTTGGTAGTGGCTCTGCCTTCTAATCCAGGGGTGCGGGTTCGATTCCCGCATAACACAAGTAATTATGAATATTTAAATTTGTAATTATTTGTGTTGAGTCTGGTCGTTTCTATGTATGATAAAATAAAATATTTACAAAAGAAAAGTATACATATATGTATTATATCCTTTATCTAGCACCCATGATACAAGCGTAAGCTTAGTAAGAGGCTAGATGGCGCTGTGTGCAATGACCACAATTATTGAAATATTTGAACACAATTACTTGGCTATTTTGTAGTATTTTTATTCTACTACTATGCAAGTGAATTTATTTATCTAGGTACTACATTTGTTAACGATAAACAGTTTTAGATCCCATGTCATCGGAGGCTATCCTATCATATTTGACACTGCAGTCATTAAACCTTGTCAAAAGTTTATGGTCAAGGCAATTTTGGATAGTTTTAAAATATATCAGAGGCTCTTCGGGAATTTTGAAAACTCCCGACACCAGAGCTTACCACACTCTTAAAAAGTGTCTGTATTGTAGGTTACGCCAACTTTGGGCAGTTATTAAAAATATCAGAGATTCTGAGGAAATTTTGAAATCTCCCGACACCAGAGCTTACCACACATCTACAATCTTTTTACTTTGTAGGTTACGCAGCAGAGTGGGAGGCGGGGCTGGCGGCGTACATCGCGGACAAGAAGCGGCCCCAGACGGGGAAGGCGTACGGAGCCAGGTACGTGGGCTCCATGGTGGCGGACGTGCACCGCACCATCAAGTACGGGGGGATCTTCATGTACCCCGCCACCAAGTCCGCGCCCAGTGGGAAAGTAAGTACCTACTAATCATTATAAAAAGGTAAACAATAAGATCAAAAAGATAAAAAATCTCTATTGATAAAGTTGCAACACGCACATAAAATATTTAAATATTGAATAAATTGAATTTAATACATTTTATTTCAATAAATTGAAGTTTTAAAAAACTAAACATTTTACAAAGTCAAGATTTCTTATTATTATTAGGTACACTTCATAGATATATTCTGACCATCATATTGCCATTGCAGAAACTAAGGTCGCGATTCTCTGGTTGAAGGTGGAGCATAATGTACATCTCGTCAGACATATAAATCTTTATTAAGGTCTTTATCTTTGTCAATTATTGTTGGCATTAAAATTTAAAAAATCTATCAGAGCTCGACCGTAAGTAAAGTGTAACTAAACCATAAACCTTGTCTTTTATCAATTTTCCTTACGAGTAAAGGCTTTGTAGATGAAAGAAGAAAAAATATGCACCTTTTTCTTATGCATATTGTTGAAGATTAATAATAATTCAAGGTTAATTTACTTGATCTAAAAGTAGTGTTTCAAGATTGTACAGGAAATTAACATTCACCGCACCTACAGCAACAGTTTTAAAACAATTCTTTAGTAGGTATATTTTGAATTGTATGACGTAACATTCCGAGCGCCGACGCTATCTTATCTACATAACTAGTTGATAACATTTGGCCGGGGGCGTGTCTCTAATCAATACTTTTTCAAGCTCGAAACAATACTTGGAATTATTAGCATTACCCGTGATTTTCATATCTAGAAAGGATTGACATAATTTGTAAAGATAGATTCTGATAAGGCATGACTCAAGAACAATGAATTGACGAAAACGTACCTAAGTCTTTTAATATGATGATGATAAACAATTTGGCTAAAATAATTTTTTTGCCTAAATTTAGAACACCTTTGTGTATGATACATGATAAATATTGTCACAATATGCGAGGTCTGAACAGATACAATACTTTGTTTCCAAACAATGTATCTTTTGTTACAATGTTGAGCGTGAAAAAGCAAGAAACTTTCGAGAAGAAGACAAACTGACTCCTTTATAATATTGGTGTGATTTCATCATCTACTTTTTAAAACCCGGACTGTTTGTGAAATATTCGTTCCCCCTTCTAAATCTTCACCCAAAACTTGACCACTATATATACGAAATAATATTTGCTATCTCGATATTTTGATCCATATTTATCTTTCTAGTATATTATATACTAGTGGGTGCTCGCGGCTTCGCTCGCATTAAGAAGTAAAACTTGCAGCCCCTATTTCACCCTTTTAAAAGTGACATTTCCAAAAATCCTTTCTTATCGGATGCCTACATCATAACATCTACCTTCATTCCAAATTTCAGCCCAATCCGTCCAGTGGTTTGTAACTAATTTAAATCCTTATTTCCAGCTCCGTCTCCTGTACGAGTGCAACCCGATGTCGTTCATAGTGACCGAGGCGGGCGGACTCGCCACCAACGGCCAGATACCCATCCTGGACATAGAACCCACCTCCATACACCAGAGGGCGCCTTGCTACCTGGGCTCGAAGAAAGATGTCGCGGAATTACTAACTTACCTTAAGTAAAACTAATTTTATTTAATATTACACTGAGATGCAGGTATAAGCTATAAATTGTAATGATGCCCTTATATTTTATGATACTATTTTTCAACAAACTGTTTCTAATAAGCCAAGGTTGACATAAAAAAATTTGTTTCAAGACAGTTTTTTTTATAGTTAACAAATATCACTGGACCTAATAAAATTAAAAAAAATCTAGCGAAAATATTTTGTTCCTAAAGCTCTTATAAGGTTGTAATAATAAAATTGTTATTGACTGCTAGATATAAGTTTAAAACGTTACAAAAATAAATGTGACTTCTAGTCTATCTACTGTTTATTATTTAACCTCTCTTATCAAGTAGGTACCTACTTCGGTTGATTTCATAATAAAAGTCAAGTTAAACGTGACCTCATATATTTACATGAAAAAATATTCTTAATTCATATAACACGCTTTTTAAGTTTAGGAGCGAAGCGCAGTCTTAAAGTTAGAACAAAATTAATATTAGGTGCTTAAATACTTTATAATTAGTCATAAAATCATTC
This sequence comes from Macaria liturata, assembly GCA_964023185.1. Lineage (NCBI taxonomy): Eukaryota > Metazoa > Arthropoda > Insecta > Lepidoptera > Geometridae > Macaria > Macaria liturata. The sequence goes on from OZ026821.1 coordinate 9,634,482, forward strand.
CTTCTATTGAGAGTGCAAATAATTCAAGTCTAATGTAGGTATACATGTGCACTTCCTACTGACATTATAAACGCTAAAGTCTAAATGTATGTTTGTAACTCCTTCACGCTTAAAATGGCTGCACTGATTTGGATAAAATTGATATAGGCTACTTTATATCCACCACTATGGTTGTAACGATGAAAACGTTACATACATTCCTGCTGAAATAGATATAATAGCAATTTTGCATATCGTCACTCTCGCGTACTTTTGACAAAGGAGTTAAACCTGCAGATCAGTCGGCCTTCACTATTCAATATATGGGATTGAGAAAGAGCAATGTATGGGATTGACATCGCGAAGATTGACATGCTACGTCACTCCCATACATTGGTCTTTCTATTCTATAAGCGAGCGACAGTACGCTCACTAAAATACGCCTCTTGTCTAAGGGGGCTGATATACACCGTCAGACGCTGCTAGTTTCTTCTCCCCCACATGTCCCCGCGCCCCCTCAAGCCCCGCTGCTGGTTCAGGCGGTGAGCGCCACGAACTGGTGGAACACGTCCAGTATGTGCGGGTCCAGGTCCTGCGTGAACAGCAGCGTCTCCAGCGTGCTGCTGTACTTCGCCACCTGCTCGTGGTGCTGGAAACAACATATAATTACACTTTATTACATAGTTGGATACATGTTGATGAAACTCTAGCTAGTCTAACAATTTTAGATGGATAACTAGTTACATCCTACGGTTGCCTGGAAGAAATCGCTATTAGCGATAAGGCCGCCAGTTGTGGCACTATTTTTAAGTCTTTTGGGTTTCTGTTTGTCTTTTTCAATGTGTGTTTCAATAAAGAGTTTGTGATGTAATAAGGAACACAAGTACTTACAACAAGGAACACCTGGCGCAGGCGTCCCACGGTGGCCGTGTACCAGTGTGTGTCTGGGTCCCGTGCGTCCGTGTCTGCGCGCACGAGGTGCTCCGACAGGATCATGATGAAGCGCTGGAACACGATCAGGAACAGCCGCTTCTGGTCCATGTGGGCTGCCTCCAGCCGCTCCTCCATGCGCTCTACCGCCTGGAACAATTTACATAGCAATTAATAAAATGCTCTAAAGCAACAAATGTGTTAGGCGTTATGTTAAGACAGACAACACCGCTAAAGACATTAATCACACGTATCCCAGGATTCAGATTTCTGTGTAACGATAAATAAAATAAAATTAATAAAACAAAAACAACAACAACAGAGTGGTTCATAACTGGAACAGGTTGCCAAAAGAGGTGGTCAGTGCAACATCTGTAAACAACTTTAAGAATCGGCTTGATGACTGGTCAGAAAACCAAAAAAATCTCTTGTTAACCAGTGGATTGTATAATTTTGAATTTTATGTAGACTATATAAAAAAAAATTGACACAGTGTGATAAGGGCACATCAGCAATTTGCTGCTCGCCCATTAATCAAATAAATAAATAAAGGTGCATGAATGTAACTATTTCGACGGATATAATAATGTGTACCTCCTCGGTGGGTTTGTCCTGGTCCTTCTTCTTCTTGCTGCTGGAGTCGTCCTCCGAGTCCGAGCTGCTGGAGTCTGCGCGCGCCAGCGCCTCGCGGGCCTCCTGCAGCTCCGCGCCTGGAATTATGTATGATATGTATTTTTATTCAATAAATAATAAAATAAATAAATAAAATAAATCAATCATTAAACATTTAAGGTCGGTGTTTGTGCAGTTTATGGATGCCCAATTTTAAGCCAATCCGACGACGACCTTTCGAAAAGAGCCAAGTAGCCACCACACTGCACTCCACTATCTGAGTCTTCAATATCTTGTCAACAAGTACCCACACGTTGGGAAATATGTCTTCCGAAAATCTGTTAAAAGGCCACCTTACTTAGGCTATCTAGAAACTACAACTAAAAGCAAAAATACTCACTTAGTTTAGACACATGTTTGTTCATCTTGTCGATAGTCAAATGCAGCAGCTCCCACAGATACCCGCTGGTGAAGAAAGGCGACATTTCCTTGGAGAAGAGCCAGGTGGCCACCGCACTGCACTCCACTATCTGCGTCTTCAGCATCTTGTCAACAAGCACGCACACCATCTGCGGGTGTCGCTGCCACAGCTCCCACACGTTGCGCAGGATGCAGATCTGGGCCTCCTCCGACTCTGCCAGGATCTGGAGCGGAGGGAAACAAATGTTATAAGTATGATGTTAGAGCAGAAAGAATCAAATTCATTTTCGAATTGAAAATTAATAGCTAGTCGTATACAATGATTGTTTTATACAAGTGTTTATATTACAACACTCACAACTATCTTAGCGTTTTGCGTAATATTTTGACTACAGCCTGCGTAATTTTAAGTGGTCTAGAAGATGTGTGTTCACACTTATTTGCTTAGAAAATCTACTTTCCTTTCATGTCAGTATTTGTTTAATTAAACTGTGAATTCGTTTTCATAACATGAATGATATTCATTTATCTGTTAATTAAGTTGGATGTTAACTAACCTTAAACACATAGTGGAACTTGGATATAGCAGCGAAACTATGTGAGATGCTCTTGCTGCCCAGATTGAGCAAAGTCTGCACAAACACATCTATCTTGAGCGGGTTGTGGAGCGCCGCGTGCGCCGTGGCGGGTGCTTCGCCCTCGCGGAGCGGGTTGGGGAGCTCCCGGAGCACGTTCAGGGCCTCCTCCGGGGTGCACTTGTTGCGCACACAGATGACGAGCTGGTGCGCTGCTTCCGTGCCCGGGAGAGAGGCTGGAATACATTATTGGGACGCGTTAGAAAATGTTCATGGTAACTGGAAGCAGGTATTGGAAATACCTATCGTTCAATATTAAAATTATTATTTTTTATGTATTTTATACGTTTTTTTGAAGTCTGTTTTAGATGGATTTAAACTAGATCAAACCAACTACTTATTTAGGTATATCTTTAATTTTTTAACTTGTGGCGACCCATAGCATTACCCTTATTAATCCTAGATTAAAAGTAGCGTATTTATCGAGGGTCTTACAAACAATTTCATAAGAATCGTTTCAGTCGTTTGAGTATAACAGATAGACAAACATACACACACTTCCAAACTTTCGATTTTATAATATCAGAGCGTTGTGATTTTATGATTCCAAATGGGAAAACCATCTAACACTACAGCAACAGTGTTGCCCAACATTAATCTACGGTGAACCACAACGCGTGAAACGTTAAAGAGTAAGGAGTAATTGTTGCAATTAAAGTGATGCAGACAGAGATAACTTTATTCATCGGAACAATACCGGCGCTTGCGTCAAGTGTGCGGTACAATAGTTGAACTATTTCACACCATCCGCGCTTTAACTTCTAATAGCTACTCGTTTTCTTTAGTTTTATAAGTTATTCTTATGAGGCCTTAATGTGGTAAAAATAAAAGTAAATACTAATATAACAATTATTTTAAGGTTTTTTCAAACGATTTGAAGAAAAAAAATCTACTAAACCCAACTGAAAGTGCTTTCTAGGGTGTGTATTTAAAATATGGCCTAATAGCCGACCAAATTGGATGGCCCCTTATAAAATCTACATAAGTTAAACACAACGAGACAATGCTACATAACAATACATACGTATAATTCCATTATTACATATGAAAACATGAATTAATATTATAATCAGGGTATAAATATTACGCGAATAAAAGGAAAATGCAAGGAAAGCGGATAAATTTCCTCTCCGGCCATGCGTGAAGCATTCTCCAAATAAGCGAATCATTCGCGCGACGAACCAATGTGGATATGATGACGATTACTTGCTACTCGATAGATACTGTAATCATTATTTAATTAAAGTTAAGTTTCCATTTATTTAATTAAGGTTCCAGTGTCTGCTTTTCATCTAGACGCACCCTGGTTCGAATCCGGCCCTACACCAATGACTTGTATTTTCAAGTGTGGATTTACACTCGCTTAACGGCGAAGGAAAATATCGTGAGGAAACCGACATGTTTGAGGACCACAAAATCCGAGGACATGTAGAGAACACTTCAATATTAAATATCAAAGTAATTATATAGGTATATTGATGAAATAATTTGGTATAAACATACTACTTAATGAAGGAATTGTGAAAATCCTTATTTTAATGAAAAGTTTTTACCTTATAGACATTAGATTAGTTAGCGCGCGTAATCTATAAGAAGTATTCAGTATTCGATGCTAATGTGTGATTGCTTTCAATGCGTGTGATCAGCAAACAGGAATAAATCAATACCGATTCACGACGTTTGAATGTGTAATGGAAATATTGGTGAGGTGCGTGATGGAAGTCGAAAATTGTGGAAATTATAGTTGGAGAGCGGAGCTATTCAATTCAGTCGTCAAAGTACTAATTCAACGATAGTGTACGTGGAATTTTAATAAGCTTACATTAGAGTATTCTCTTTAACGAACCATGGGTGTTAAACGTTAACCAACGGTATTAGGCAAAATATGGAAGTGTGTGACAAATTTTAAAATTGTATATGATAATATATCCAGCAAATTAGATACATATGTGAAATTCGTGACTGGTCTTTTGTTTATGACATAAAAAAGAAAATTAGTAATTCAGTAAAATTCATAATTCAGAGCCAATGACATCCTGAACATATAAATTTCAAAATCGTACAAGTTGCTGGCAATGTACTCAGCTCAGGCCACGAATTTTTATTTATTTTTTATACATGAGATAGTCTCACGCTTGACTACAACTTGTCTGATGTTAAGCAACGTTATAAATTACTAGCTGTGCTCGCGACTTCGTCCGCGTGAAACAGTTATTTAGGGCATTAATTATTTCAAACATATTTTTTTGATATCTTGAACCATTTTCGCAGCGCACGCAAAGGAAGCCCTCAAATATGAATAATTTCCCCCGTTTTTTCCACATTTTCCATTGTTTCTTCGCTCCTATTAGTGGCAGCGTGATGTTATGTAGCCTAAAGCCTTCCTCGAAAATGGTCTATTCAACACAAAAAAAAAATTTCAATTCGCACCAGTAGTTCCTGAGATTAGCGCGTTCAAACAAACAAACAAACTCTTCAGCTTTATAATATTAGTATAGATTTCTATGAAATGTATTGATGTAATGAGATATTTTTCCTTCAAACCGTCTGTAGCTATTTCTACTTAACTATATTAAAGACTACATAACATTGCAGGATGGCTGGTGGCTGTAAAAACTGGCCACGAGATGGAAAGTACACACGCGATGTTGAAATTTCACTGAAGCACCCGCCCGCGCCGTGGAAAACTTTTTTAGCCGCGGACATTATATTTATCACATAATTGTATGCTGCTTATAATTTAATTAGATATTGCACAAATAATCTGCTTAGTAGGAGAGTTGAATTATAAATTGAAGAAAGTGGTGAACATCAAACGCCATGAAATAAATCTACAAATCTAGACTATCGTATACTTTTCTTAGCAATAACAAAAATACTAAGCACATCTTTAACTAGTAAGCTACTTTGTATGGCATCGAGGTATATTACTATACTTTAGACTTTTATAATAATAATCATTTTAAGAATTTTTGTATGAAATGTATGAAAATTAAACGAGTAGCAAAGGGTTGAATGACAAACATTTGAATAGCTAGTTAATTTCCTTTGCCAAGACTCCGCTAACACAATCATATTTAAAAAGTCATCAGTGTGGGATGTTGATTGCGTTAACTTTATACTAAGAACAACAAAACGCATTTTGCAGTTGCATTATTTCCGATTTGTTTAGATGTACAAGAAAATAAGATTCTTAATGAATCCTGGTTTTTTTAGAACAATAGAAGTTCACAGAGTAGATTTTTATATATAGTTATACAATTGTTCATATTTGATCATTTTCAATCATTTTTTATATATTATTATCGGGATTTTGTAACATTACTTAATCAAGTATTACGAAAATCGCAACAAGAGATGATTTAAAAGTGTTTAAAGAATTAAATAATGTCTGATTAAGCGAGCTTACAATATAAATTACAACAAAAAAAAATGAATAATACTCCTACTACAATACAAACATAGCATTATTCAATGTAAAGTCTCGCAAAAAGCAACATTACTTTCTCCATATAACGTTATTACAATATGTACCAGTGCCGGGTGGTTAATATTAGGCGATATTAGATACATGTGACATGACACATTACGTGCCTTCGGTAATAATAATTATTAACTTCGTTAGAATTGTGTGTTCGCGGGACAGTTTTATTTTAATGCGTGCGATAACCTTCGTATGCAAACATGATAGTTTGAACATCACGAAAGTAGGGATGAGTGGTCACTGGAGACATTTTTTACTCGTAAATGTAATTTTTTTAATTATTGTGAACTATATTTAATTTTTTTCGAATCTATTAATTGTTTCATAAGCAAAACGCTTCATAAAATCATAAAAAATGTAAGGAAATCTCATTCACGGCAATGCCAAACAAAACTCGATAAAAAACTTCCGACATAAAAAGTTTAAGAATGTTCACCAAAAGCTCCATAGAATAGAAGATTAGCTCATCGTAATCTTAACTCTCTCTTAAAAACAACATGTGTGTGATAAAAAACACAAAGTACTCGTATCTATGAGATCTTGGAGACTTTTGCTTCCGATTCCACTGCCTTATAAATCCTGCAAAACTTCATTACCGTCACACTGATTTTTAAACACTAATAACAGTCACCTGCAGTGATTAATGCAACGAAGCGAGCAAGTGTTACGATTATTTCCTTGGCAGCAGTCGGGAGCGTCACCGGGGGTGGTGCAGCGGTCTCCACACATCCACCGCAGTCATCCACCATCATGCGATAGGAGCGGACGCGCCGCATAAATAATTGTAAAGATACAGTTTACAGTGCATAGACTGATCGTGCAGTGCGGTGCAGTGATAAACATGAGAGCCGCGTTGCTGTGCGTTCTCTTCGCGATCGTTGTGAGTTTCTATTGCACATGCTTTTTTTTCTAACGGATGTTTTAGAGATTTGATTTATTGGTTGAGCGACTGGTTGGTTGTGGAAGCATTTAATTTAATCTTCAATTAATTTTGTTTACTCTAGATGAGCAAAGCATGCTATATCTTGCAATGTCGTACTGTGTACGAATAAGCATGCTGTATTCAATCGCGAAACTGTTTTAAAGTACAACTAAAATCTAAAACATTGTTCACAATAAAATAAATTCATATGCGTACATTTTGTTGATAGACAACAAGGTTTGTTTAACAGTCTCATTATCCAGGGAATGATTGCTATAAACCTTTGTTTCATAAAACGGATTTAAAATACTTACCATCTCCATGTAAAAAGTCTGTAGTTTTAGATTATGGTGTTGTTAGCTGTGTTTAATTGAATAGCTAAACTTTTCGTGAAAAGCCTTGCAAAATCATAATAATATGTATATCATAGTATATTTGATTTGAATAATATGAACGACCTATCACACTATAAAACCTACAATAAAACACGAAAATCGCAAGAAATTTCATAACAAGATTCCGAGACAATCGCAGAAATGCCATAGAGCTTTTAATTATATTCTCATGCATTATAACATTCAAGGTGCATCCATATCTGTAGTATACTAAGTAATGGTTATGTTTTATACAACAATAACATAAATTTGTAATAAGTTGGAGTGCGCCGACCTTGTTTCATTCTGTCTATTGTTACGATGAGATTTTCTCAGAGCAAGTGGAGCGATAGGCAACTCATATTAGTTAGGGTTGAAAGGATGAATACTGCTAGATTTCAAAATTAAAATTGCGCCCTATTATTCGTGTAAATCAATGATTTTACTAGTTTTTTTTGCGTTGAACCAGAGTCTAATCTATTTATTTAACACTGAACTCATTTGAATATCAAGTCATCTGTGACAACACACTCGTACATAACATACAATGAGTTATAAAGTGGTACTGGAATAGAACTCGAGGATACTAGAAAATGGTTTTCAGACACATTTTTTGTTCGGATATAGAGGCCTATTTCTAGAAAAGTCTTACTTCGCGATTTTCACTATGAGAAACCCTTCACTCAACGTAATCTTTTTGTTAATGTCTTCAAGGAAAAAAACAAATAGGTATTATCTAGCAAGTCTAGCAACCCTAGGCGTAGTTGATGTTGCGCGAAAAACTAAAAGAAATAATGCAACATAAATATTCAGATAGAATTGAATATCAGTTACCGCCGCGTAAAGCGTGGGATTCCGCGGATTAGGAACTATTTCTTCCCTCAATTACTAACAAAAATATATAAACACAATTATATTAGTAAAATACCTATAATTTATCTTACATGATCATGTAAGATAAATTATATACGTATTACTAATTAGCAATTCGCTGTATTATTAGCTTACCTAATTGATGAAGATGGGAGTGAAACCAGTAATAGTTACAAATTAATTCCGGGAGATAAAATAACCTAAAGGTATTAGTAACAAATATCACCATAAGTGATAAGACCGACTTTAAACTTTTCAACTTTTCACTTATTATTACATTCCTAAATTAGCATTTATCAACAGTGTGTATTACATACATATATGTATGTGCTGTGTAACAAAGTTACATTGATTTATTTATATTATAAGTTCAGTTAAACTAAGTCAGTATAATGTGATTTACAAAAACAATAATCATACAAGCAACAACGATGCGAAACGCGTGTTTATTTTTAACGGTTAATATATTTGTTTATTATTAGATGATATATTGTTATTTCACTCTCACAACATTAGGTTTAGTTACAATACAAGCCTTAACATAACAATTGTATTTGATTGTGTTGTTTTATTTAATAATTGTCTCAGCCGCCATGTAGGCACATAAGGTTCTTAAAACAAAGTCATCATCATCATTGGGCTATCGAATGGAGGAACTAAAGTGGTGTTAAGTAGATTCCGATAGTTTAGTAAAGTACCTTTAGCAATCATAAAAACATATCCAGAGAAGCGCTTAACTTTTAAGGCGCTAGGTGGTTTTAATAGGTCATGATTCAACTCTCGATAAGAATTCTAAAATGTTTATTTTGGAATAAGATAAGGATTCCAATATGTTTATTTTGGAATTATCATGGATTGTTTTTTAACATGATTATGGATGTGGTTGAAGATTCAGCATATCAGTAGTGCAATGGAAATAATATTCAATCGAGGCTGCCGGAATACACAGTTAAATATCGTGCAAAAACTAATCTCTCTATTTCTAGGAATGTTGCAGTAAAAATGTATATGTGCAAGAAGTGTAGGGCAGACATTATTATAATTATAAACATGTATAAAAATCAAAGACCATGAAAGCATTATTGAAAAATAGTATAAGATAAATTTTGTGCAGAATCTCAGAACATTTATAACGATAAAAACTCAGTTTATAATGATTATCACAAGCAATTTTACGCGAAATTATCTCACATGATATTATAAACGTTACTCATTGCTCCGTCACGATGAACGGATATTCAGGTTGTATTATTTATTCTGTGATTCAGGTCTAGATCGAATCCGCCTAGATAGTACCTATATATATATCATCTATAAGCATGTTATTGTTGTTAAACACAAAGAAATTGGACAATTGTGAAATGCATTCTAATCGATATGGATCTATCTTGATAGCGCGACCTTCAATTGTTGAGCTCCGCGGTCCAAAACTTTGAAACAATTATATCTGATCTCGAGATAAATGGTTGGCTAGATTTTGTAAGACAGGTTAATTGGTTTTGCTACTTAAATTAATAATATATATAGTAAAATAGTATGTGATATATAGTTTTCATTCTAAAGTTTCTCAAAAACGAGTGGAGGTGAGACACTTTACTAGCTGAAATATGCATAGATGCTTCATTTATTTTGCAGGACTTCCTATAATAGCGAGTCATCGTTGACTATAGGTAGGTACAAGAAATATGTCAAAAAACAAACACTACTAAGTATACAACATTTATTCCCATTTTCGGAAGTCGGAACCCCAAATATGTACGGCAATACGACAAAAGAAAAGCTAGCAGTGTCCACAACGCTGAAAAACATAGAAATAATTATTCTATTGGAAACTCCGTGCGGCGCGCGCGCACGCGACGGCCGCACGCCACGCGCCGCACTTTCCCGATACAGGCGTTTTACTTTCAAACGCATACTAATATATCTACATTTTTCAACGACAAACACAATGCTGATTAATTAATCGATCGATCTGCGATACGCATGCTAGAAACTACTCGAATTGTCCAATCTACTAATCTTAAATAGAATCGGATTGAAAGATCGATTCTATTCTATATGTTACTTATCAAGAGCACCCGCTGATGTTGAACTTTCAATGAAGCTGAATGTAACAGGAACGAAATAAATTTATGTCTGCTTGCAGGTGCATAAAGATGGAAGTTGGGCAGCAGATGAAGATTTCAAACCAACGCCGATCCCGCTAGGAGAGTGGGATGGCAGCACCGAGGCGACCTCTGCTGCGGCGGACACCTTTCAGGAAGCTAGCAGTACTGACACACCGCCGGCCACAGTGCCCGCGCACTACTGGGAGGACGCTCTACGGCACAGCGTCTACCTCACGCTGGTTCGGGACAAGATCGACCAACTCATCAAAAGTTCCACCACGCCCGACCACAGACCCGGGGACCAAACCCAGAAAGATGACCACGACTTGTGGGAAAAGATCAAAGCCGCGCCATTCGACAGACTCAACGTCGAAGAGCCAGCCATTCTGGGAGATATTACCGTCATGTCCAAGGGACGGTTGTTGGAAGAAACGAATGGCCTGAGATTTACTGAAGACGAATTGTCTAAGGAGAAGTGCGATGAGGAGAAATGTAACGAAGGCGTCAAAGCTTACTGGTCCGTGAAAAGAATACGGCAAAGAGACGCAGAGACAGTTCCCGGGAAATATCACTATGAGCTTACTTTCTCCGTTAGCTCGCAGACTCCGAAGAAACAAAAGAAACCCTACGAAAATCCTGTAAGGACTTTCACGGTCAAGGAAGGAACTCCCGTGGAAAAGCCGCAGCATAGATTTCGTGAACCGATTCATCCACCACGACCGCAGCGCGCCGTGTGGTTCCATAAGAACATCGTGCCTACTCCACCCCGTCATGTAGTACATGAAGACGCTTTCGATAGGTTATTTACTTCTTGGTTTTCGGACGACGAACCACCGAAGCGTTACAAGCAGATATCTTACGTACCGCCGTACCCACCACGTTCCAAAGTAGGCCACGTCGGAGCCTCAACCGAACAGCATCAACAGAAACACGGCCAAGCTCCGTACCCTTATAAACCACCGACTGGCTCTGCTCCCTCACACAAGTACCCGCGCCCGCCACTAGGCCCACCCAGCGGACCCCCGCAACTCGGCCCACCAGTGGGTCCGCCTATAGGCCAGCCCCCCGTATCCCACACTCATCACCACTACTTAGATTTGGACGCCATACGTAACCCACCCCAATTCACCCCACCCACACCCGCCGAAATCAAATATTTTTCCCCTAACACAGTGAAGACAACAAAGCCCGCTGTGTTGCCTACGCCTCCAATATCATATGCACCATTGAATATAACCATGGACCTTTCCCATACTTCTAACGTAACAGAGCAGACAACTACCACTCGGGATCCCGACATCGTGACGGGCTATACAATGCATACAAGACCCAGGCCTCCGCCAACTAAGATGAGTTACTTCCCTGAGCACGTCCGGCCGCCGGTGTTTAACGCCCCGCCCGGTGTTTTTGTCACAATGGACAAGAAGCCATTCAAACCGATGCCTCCGCTGAAACACATGCATTCCTTCAAACACAAGAACAAGCCCATAGATTTCCGGCCGAGCCCTCAAGTTCTCGATGTACAATTCTCTGACCCCGATCCACTGTCTGACGCGTTCCGACCGATAGCAATGAACTACGGAACTAATGCAACCAAATCGAGCGGTCATGCCGACAAAAATAAGCACATAGACAAACCTAACAACAACCACAAGCCGGTCAGGAAGTCAAAGCCGCCGAAAAAACACGACAAGGTGAAGTCGCACCGACACACCACAAGTACCAGCGCACCTGACATCATCACTGCGCACAGCGAGGTGTTAGGCGATATGGACTGGGCCAGTTATTTGGGAGCGTTCGCGAAAACCACGCCGATGGTGTCCTACAAAATGAACTTCACCGAAACAACTACACCGCTGCCTGCCACTACGGTGGAATCTACATCAGCTGTATATTCGACAACAACGACTACCACGGAAGCTACGACCACGACCTCTCGCAAGCCGAAACGCACGCGACCTCCACCAAAGTTTGCGAAACCAGAGAAAAACAAAAAGCACAAGCGTGTCACTTCTACGACGAGCACGTCAAGCACGACGCCGATCACTGAGAGGCCCCACCACCGGCGGCCGACACCAGACCTGCTCACTCAGGCCAGCTCCTCATCCACTGGCGGCACTAAGCCAGGCTGGCAGCCAGCGAGCACCGCTCTGAACGACACTGCTCCCACTACGCCGATGAACGCGACCGAAACTAATATATCTGTCACTACTGATGCTCCGGAGCCTTCTACGAGTGCAAGAATTGTACCTACCACTTACAGGGCAGTAACAACTACGCGCACGAGAGCGTCTTCAACCACCACCACAGGAGCACCCACCACTACCACGGAGAAAACAACAACCACCACCACTGCACCGCTAAGTAGTAAAAACCGTTTCAGACAGTCCACTTTGATGATCAAAGGCACCTCTGTCAAACACGACAAATGGAGTTTACCAGCGATGATGGAAAAGAATAATACTTCGGTGGAGAAACCAAAACGAATAGTCCCGGTAACTAGTAAATTTCCTAGAAGAAAAGGGTCGAACTTTCAGGGCTACTCCACCCCGAAGCCGGAGGATAGGCATAGGGAAGGTCATGTGGATGTTGTCTCTGCTAACCCTAATCTAAACGTAATCAGCTTGGACCCTTCAACTGAAACCACCACCGACGTCGTTAGTACAACTACTCAAATGCCCACGCAACCTACTACTGAATATTCTGAGAATGAAAATGAACAGGAAGATTTTGATGATGTCAACGGAACTGAGGATCCAGACGAAGACGATGATGATGAAATGGAAGAGCAAGAAGAGACTATTGATGACAACGTTCAAGAATCAAAAGACCAAAACGAATTCATATTTGACTCATCTTTAAATTCACAACACACTAGCGACAGATTGAATGAAGTGGAACCAGTTGTGCCCACAACCACAGAAACAGTTGTCTCGTCGATACAATATATAGCGAGAAATAAAACAAAGTGTAAAAAGAAGCAAAATAACACTACAGTAGCAAATCAGCCTATCGATAGAGACGATATGTCTGTAGCTCCAATCGAAACCACAACGGCAAAACTCTCCACTGCAGATTTTTTCAACCAAATATTCGGATTTACGGTAGATCAAAACGAGACTGATGGAAATCAAACACAATCCAAATACGTCGACAACGATGAAGATCTAGAAGAGTTCCTTCATTCTATAAACGAAAAGAAAGATAGCAATGAAGCGACCGAGGAGGATTATGATGATGATAAGGAAGACACAGAAAACTCTCCTTTTAACAACGATGAAGACAATAGATTTCCAAGGAGTGCAGATGCAGATTCCTCAGAAGAAGACTACCAGGACCGGCCTTTCAGCTTTCTAGAACTAATGTCCATGGAATAGACTGAGATTCCAGTAAGTAGAAAAATACTCAAAACTGCAGCTTTAATTTATTCATTTCTGATTTGATTTATGATCTCTTCTGATGGATACGTTCAGAAATGTATGTTTTAGTTTGTTCACTTGTTCACTCGAAGTTGTAAGAATTGAACAGATGAACGAATATATTCATGTTTATAAGCAATTAGATTGTAGCCATGTTTTCTTGTTGTTTGAGAGTGTTAGGTTCAAATATACAAAGTTAAAAGAAGCATTTAATTAACGGCTAATTCAAAGAGATTTTCTTATTCGAGCGCGTCATACACATATTATGTAAATATTTCTATGTTCATTAAGTTTAGTACGTAAGGAATGTTTGTACCGAATAAATTATTTTTTAATAGTAAACAGATAGTTTATATTACCTGCGCCTTCCATGGAGTATTTGTAGATCGGTTCTGGCTTGAGAGGCACAAACGATGCGAATGTTTCAGGTGCAATGTCTTTGATACGCTGGTGGTAAGACAACCTGCAATGAAGTTATTGTACTCATTACTTTCTGATCTGATAACTTTATCAGCATTCTAGTCTGTCATATCAATTATTTTTTTCATTTCATGTCATTTCAAGTAGCTAAGTTTGAGAATAGGAGCTTGAGACAAGATCACAATATTACTGCCATTGTATGTACTACAGATGTAACTACAACTTCTAATATGCTCATTGTTTTATACGTAAATAGGTTTTGGAGACAAATTAGTCCGACACACTTGTCTAGAAGGCCCATAGGCTACTTTTTTATTCTGATAATATTGATGCAGGTAGTACTATAGCATGTCATCTGGTGCCATCTTTATAATTTGCAAAGGATCAAGATTATTTAAGATCATTTTATCAAGTGCAAACCCATTTCTTGTAAAAAATAATAATATTTAAGTTTAGAGATAAATTCTCTTGCTACTACTTATACTTGCTATCTGCAACACAAGGTCAGTTCTGTCCACTTCTTAATGTCCTCCCACCAATAATGTATGAAGTGCAACAAACCTGAGACACTTCCCGAGCACCTCCCTGATGAAGCGTGGCTTGGCATGGTCAGGGTCCAGCTGGGTGCACCCCTCCCAGTCCTCCCATGACCAGCGGTACTGGAAGTTGCTCAGGTGGTACGAGAACCAGTTCACAAACCTGCAATTTAAGGATTGAAGAACTCAATTTATATCTTCTGTAATACAATTGGTGAATATATAATCTTTGGGTGGGAATATTCAGCATCAGCTAAAATGACAAGTTGTTAATGATCCTGTAATGGGCAAACTATTGTTAAAAAGGATTTGTACTGATGAGAGGGTTATTTTTCCGGTGAAACAGCTAGTTACATATTGTGACTAATTTGTAGGTAGTAAACCTTCATCATAAGTCCAATACATTCAATAGAGATATTATTGCTAAGAGAAATTTAATATGCTACAGCATATGAGCTGCATCAGTACAACCATCTGTATTCATGACTAAATTAAAAAGATAAGACAGAAAATTTAGTTAGACCTCACAGATCTGTAATAAAAGTAGCAGAATTATTTTGACTGCTCCGTTAGCTTAGTTGGTAGTGGCATTGCCTTCTAATCTAGGGGTGCGGGTTCGATTCCCGCAAAACACAAGTAATTATGAATACTAAAATTTGTAATTACTTGTGTTGAGTCTGGTCATTTCTATGTATAATAAGTATGTATTTACAAAAGAAAAGTATATAAGTATGTATTATATCCGTTATCTAGTACCCATGATACAAGCGTAAGTATTAGTATGGGGCTAGATGGCGCTGTGTGATATGTCCTGAAATATTTATTTATTGTAATTCTAAATTGAAGAACATAAACTTACCTATCAAAACATGCCACATTCATAGTGTCAATTCTCATGAACAATATCTCAGTAGCCTGTGCCAGCACCTGAGGCATTGTGGAAGGCTGCAGCTTACACAGCTCAATCAGAATGGACCCATAGCAGATCTCCAAATATCTTGGCCGAGGCAAATTAAACAGCTCAGCAAAGATCACCTCTACAATGCAATATTCTAATGGTATCTTAGCTTTGTATGGGAAACAGAGTAGTTGAGCGGCACACTCTTTCCTCTCAAGATGATGTGCTTCCAGGATGTTGTGTAGATGTTCTTCAATGAGGAATCTTTCAATGGAGTGAGCTCCGGGCAGCACCGGGCCGTCTGGGCAGTCTGTGTAGTCAAACATGCGGAAGATGACACGAGGCATCGGGTAGGTGTCACTGTCATTGTGAGGTGGTGGCTGAAATATAGAACAGAAGTCAAAGATTAGTATACTTACTTAATTCACAAACATGTAACACATGGTTGGTATTGTGTTTGCCTTAGCAGATAAAATTCATAGATAGTGTGAAAAAATAAATGAAGCTTTAAAAATCTTTTTTTAGTGTATAGGATCATTACTGATATGATTTTTAGAAGCAACATTAAACTCTAAACTACTATTTACTTAGTGAAGTTACTAATCACTACTTTTTTTATTGAAACATACAACTGAAACCTATCACAAAACATGAATTATTACCTGAATAGCAGGCAGTGTGTGCTGTAAAGCCTCGCAAAGAATGGAGTCAAAAGCCAAATAAGGTCTTGGAATGTGCTTCTCTGACCAGTTGTCTGTCTTTAACTTCTTGATCTGAGCCCAGAGACAGTCCAAATACTCCTCCTGCAGGTGAGGAGTGTCTGCCGACCACACTTTCAGAGCATGCCAGTGTTTCTTACTGCGCTTGTTCAAAAACACTTCAATAGTGACCAGCAAGTGGTCTAACTGAGATTCCTTCTTCTCATACAACTCTCTGCCTACCCAGGGTAGAGCTGACAGCACGGCAAACACAAACCAGTCCCTCCTTACTTGAGGAACACTGTCCTCATTGGCACAGTCCACTAATGTCTCCAGCAATGTCAACAGAGATGATGCAGCCAACACATGGCAGTTCACCAAGTCTGCTATGAACCTCAGGCAATAACGAGCTGCGTTCCACTTCCCAGCCTTCAAGTTATCTTTGAATGTTTTCACAATGTACTCCACAAATTCACCACCAAAGTTGTAATTCTTGGCATTGAGTAAACCAACAAGTGTAGCATAGATGGTGCACTTCTCTGGCATTCGTATGGCACAATCGGTGAGGATGCGTAGAATTTTAACGCGGAAGGTACTCAGATCAGCTTCCAAAACACTGGCTAAGCCTTCTAGATTGCTCTCCAAACTAGAGCTGCTTTTCTCACCAACTCTTAATATAAGGGACTCCAACCTATCTTCGATTTCTTGATTCTCGGATACACGTCGTCTTTTATGACGCAAACGCTCTGAAAACAAATTATAAGAGAATTTATATTCATATCTTTGGTTGAATATAACCTATAAAAATAAAATCGTATCTGATTCCTTACCATAGCCTTCGTCATCATCGTGACCCCTTCTCCGGTTCATGATTACTTCTTCCAGCTTGAGATTTTCTAAAGAAGTAACTTCAAGTACTCGAGTTCTCAGTAATACCAAAATATTTTTGCCAACAAACAGCAAATTTTTGGCTTCTTTTTACTGTTTGCTTCACTTGCTCCTGCTTGATCTGTTTGTTCGGACCCATTGATCTCCATCAGTAGCGTACTAGTAGTAATGGAGGTCACTGAGGTCAGTGTTCGGACCAGTTATTTTCACGCAGTCGCGAATGAACATGTTCATAACAACGTTCATTTTGTTCATTCTAAACAGACAACAAATATACGGTTTAGTTCATTCTATCAAGAAATCATTACATCGTTACAAGAAAATATTAATTATTTTATTTTAGCAAAATCGTTATAAGAAAATAAAGGACTACGTGACCTTGTACGTGGTGTGCGAAGCCCGTGGTTGATCCCGCCCCGTTGCTCGTCGGTGTGTCGTGGTGTCTCTGCCCTCTCACGACGTAGCGGCAGGCTCCTCTCATGACGTAGCAGCTTGCCCCTCTCACGACGTAGCAGCAGGCACCCTCTCTACTTCGACTGCACGAAGGTGTCTCCAACCAGCTTTCCTTTTCTTCGATCACGTTCTGGAACTCGCAGACAATTTCAAATATTAGAAATGTTAATAAATAAACTATGAACTATTTTATGTTTTACTAGTTTTTGCCCGTGGCTTAGCAGCAAAATTACGCACATAAACCTTCTTAGATCACTATCCATTACGAAAACCTGCATCAAACCGTTGTGTAGTTTTAAAGATCTAAGCATATGTACATTTTTGACGACCTCACTGAGGTCCATGTAGTACCAATTAATAAAAATTATTGTCAATAGATCGACTTCAATGAATCTGCAGAAAGATTTGAATTATAAAGTTGTTTAGGAAGGAAGGCACATCTTGATCGGGTTCAAAACTGTGTTTATGTTAAACAAGTTTATAAAATGAAATAAAAAAAGTACTGATTATATGTATGTGTTTTATTAATCTACATACTAGCTGCGCACCGCGGTGTTACCCACATTAATACAGGGTCAAAGTTAACCTATGTGTCAGGGCCTAACCTAATTCCATACCAAATTACTTCCAAGTCGGTTAAGGCATTTGAACGTGAAAAATAAACGAACATAAACACATTCAAGCTTTTATAAGATTAATGGTTTTATGTTATTATTACTTAATTAATATGCCTCTATTAATTAAGTATATATTTATTTATTTATATATGCTATACACAATACAAAATTACATTTTAGAACTTATTCTAAAAGAAATGAATTGTGTGACCCTGTTGCTTGTTTAGTTTAGGGCATTACACTTTTCTTTTAAAAATTGTAAACATTATGTACATAGTTTTATGATAAATATAAATATGTATGAGATCTGTTATCTATGACATTATATTGCGATATTCTTACATATAGGTACATTATATGTATATAATTTTGTTGCATACTTACTTACAATATATTTATTCTCTATGAGATCAGTTACTTACATTATTAGGATCTTTAAATGGAATCATCTTGTAGGAATTCATCTATTGAGTAATAACTTTTTTTTATTAGGAGATTTTTTAATTTGGCTTTGAATGTTCTTTCTGAGGGTTCATTTCGGATATCATGTGGGAGTTTATTGTGTATCGTAATGGTCATATATTCTGGGCCTTTTCTGAATAATTCTAACCTGGGTACGGGTAGCAGTAATTTGTTTGGTCTTCGGGGATTGCTATCGTAAGTAAAAAGATTTCTGTGTTTTCGGGTGAATAGCGCGGCTTCTAAAATGTAAATGGATGGAAGTGTGAGTATTTTCAGGCGGATGAAGTGAGGTCTGCAAGTTTCTCTGGGTCTGATGTTAACTATTATTTAATTAATATTACTTAATTAATATGCCTCTTTAATTTTACGTGAGACCTCTCGGAAAATAAAACAAAAAAAATTATAAGTATTTGTTTAAGTGTCGAGTTCTGTAACAGTGCTTTTACTGTTACTGTTTTATGATTATCTTTGAATCGATTATAATTATTATTTTCTGTTTGGTAGAGCCAATCAATCCAAAAGATCTTTTGCCGTAACACGTGGCTCAAAAAAGCGAGCAACGCCTGATTAAAAAATACTAAAAAGCGAGGAATAATTATTAAAAAAAAATAACGAATGAAGTATTTTTTTATAAAGAAATTATAAATGTTTTAGAATCATAGCGTTGCAAGTCAATAAATTGAGCGTCTGATTTGAGCATGTGCCATCAAACCTCCACTTGTAGCTTACATTATATCAAGTTTTAAAGAAACTTTCTAACACACTCGATAGTTTACTATTCTATTTATTGCCATAATAGTTCTGTTTCACGTTCGTATTATATTAAATCAGATTGGATTTGAATTTACCTACAAGATTATTTCCGGTCTTGTACCGTAACCGGAAATCTTCTCCTAAATTGAAATCAAATTCAATTATGGTTTTTGGTGTTTAATATGATACCTACAAACATTAAAGATAAGAGAAACAAATTTAATTAAGCTTTTATATATTATTAACATATTTGTTATGTTTTAAATAACTTTAAAAGGTTTTCTGACTAAATTCTGTAGTGGCGCAAAGTGAGCGGCAAGTGGGCGGAGCGTATTCTGGCTCAGTGATTGGTCCGCCCCCACATTTTCTGCGACTGGATGTTGGTGGAAGGGATGCGATGGCTTCCTGCTTCACGGCGCGCGATACTCAGCTCAGTCGTTCGAGAGTTGCCTACGCGAATACATTTCGGCAGGTGTCTCTGCCCAATTTTCCTTCGACAGTTTGGAACTTCTGAAAGTTTTCGCGGCATCGATGCCGCTACTACATCCTGTGAGTATTTAATTAATTTTTTTAAATTTGGAATGTCTAAATGTCGAGAATACCAATATTGCTTGGTAAGATATATAAATTCTTGAATTTTAACGGTTTTCCCAACTTTTAAGATTAGTTAAAAGTTGATTGCAAATTTGATAACGTTTTTTTAATATTCATAGGATAATAGTCGCGGGGGCGGAGGCCCCAGCGACGTGCCTCAGCGGCCCTACCGGTCCATCGCAGAGATACTGGACTCCATGCGCCCGGAGTCTGTTGGAGCGCCTGTTGTCGCCAGAAATGTGAGTACCTACAATTTTACACGATTTTAGTTTTATTCAATTTGGTCGTTAGTTCGTTTCGATTTCAAGCCATTTTATTTCCTAATAATTTATTACGTAGTTTCCGCGAGCGTTAAGCGAGTTATTAAACATTTTACTTCGTAGCTTGGCTGTTTTTTCACGTGAAATAACTAAGCGTTCGTTACATTGTAAGTACGTAGTTCGCCGATTGACCCGCCGCTCCCACGTTGGGCGCCAACACGCCGAATATCTATATTTGAATCCCTTCCCAACAAAAGGAAGATATGAGAAGAACTGATAAAGTCTACGCTATCCCCTCATGTAGGACGGCTTTTGCTCAACGTTTCTCAAGTTTCTTAGGCCCATTCATGTACAATGAAATAAGTCAAACAGTTACTTTAAAGCCACTTAGTGCCCCTTTTTCCATTCCGTTCAACTAAACGAATCAACTAGTTGATCCGTTTGATACCCTCCGAGACACTTTCTTCCTAATCGGACCAACTAATATGATCTGTTAAATATATTAATATTAATGGTCTTAACGAATCAACTCACAATGATTACCTATCGAATAGAATGAAAAATATGTGGAATGACAATAGCAAATGAAAGATCACGTGACTTAAAATTTCTCTAGTCTCAAATGAAATAATTATAATAAAAAAAACTTTTTTATTAAACTTAAACGAACAAATTTTCCTTAAACACAAAAAACATAAAGAGTATTCTTTTTTTTCTTATTATTTTTGGACTACATTTTATATTTACTATATATATTTTATTATTTTTTTTATCTTAATTTTTCCATTGCATACCCAAGACTGATATTATTGTTTAAAAACTGCATCATTATATGACGAATAACTCCATCTCTGTTCGCATATTTTCTGTTCCTTTTTATGGGTGTTTGTAATTTATAAAACTTTTCATCTCTTGATACGAAATTAAGCAAACGTAACAAAGTCACATTCTTGTTGAAAACTTTATTTAATTTCGAATGAAATGATTCTAGAACATTATTTGTTCGGTGCCGCTGACCAAACACACTTATAATTTTGAGGTTATTGCGTTTTTTAAGTAAATAGTTTATATATGTCATAAACCGTGACATTCTCAGACCACTTTCTTTGTACTCCGTTTTAATGTACTCCCAACCGTCCAATATCGAATTTTCCGGTAATAATGGAATAATAGCACAAAGCCCTACAATTCTTCGCTCTTTTTTGCACTTATGGTTTAATTTTTTTGCTCTACGCCACATATTACGGGTCCAGTGATAAAAACAACCTTTTATTGAGACATCTGGATATGCTGCAGCTATAGCGTTACATAAAGCGACTTCAAAGTCGCAATGTAACTTGCAAATTTTTTAAATCAGGTAATTTTGTTTTTATAAGTTCGAAGAGGACGGTATATGTTTTTTGTTTTTTGTCAGGCATTAAGGCGTAAATTAAAGGTTTAGTATGAACTGTGTCTTCTGAGCTGCCGAAGTCCCCGTGGATAGTTAACAACTGATAAAAAGGTTTGGGGCAACTTTGAAATGTAGCATCTATAAAAAATTCGTGTATTTTAGCTAGTTGTGATAGTGACTCCTTTGAACAAAAAACAAGCATTCTATTATTTTCCTCTTCATATTCGTATAGAAGAAAATCACTATGTATTTCTGGCACTTCAACGTCTCTGTAACATCTAAATACAGTTTTTGTACCTCCAATAGCTTTATGTCTAGTGTCATAAAGTCCGCTTTTTACCTAAGACAGTTTAGGCAAATTGGCAACAAAATTTAGTCCCTTGTCTAGCATTTCACAAACAGAATCTTTATAAAGGCGAGTTATCGGTAAATCACTTTTAGCTGCTTTATTCTTTAATTTATTAATTTCCAATAAAATCAGATTTTGTGAGCCATCCGTTACACAAGTATGGGTCTTTTTATTTAAAATGTTGGTATCCTGAAATCAAACCAACAAATAAAAAATGGTGAAAAATAATAGGTCCCCCACCATGAGAGATTACGATACAGTGAAGGTGATGCAGTGATAGCCTAGTCGGTAGAACGCTTGCCTCCAAAGACGGAGGTCAAGGGTTCGATCCCGCACCACTAATTTTCGAATTATGTGCAGTTTAGAGAGTTTATTTTCTAACAGCAAATGTAAGTACGTAAACTCGAAACATCATTAATACTAAATACATACTAAGCCCTATATGTACTTTGTAATGAGGGGTAATGTGGTTAGTACTCACTTTAAACGTAATGCTTGCTTTGCACTTTTGTCGTTTATAATTGGTACACCTTAAATAAGTTGCACCACTTTTGAACATTCTCAACACTTACCTACTTTTTTCACAAGTGGCCAGTTATAGAAACGTTAGATATCTAAGGAGTATTTATAATTCGTTGTTTTGTTAGGAACTATTTTGTGATGTAAATTTTGTTACTAACGGATCAACTATAAGTTGTGCCGTTAGGATAAAAATGAGTTGACCCGTTTATTTCCTAACTAATCAACTGAATAGTTGTTTCGTTAGGAATAAAAATAGTTGATTAGTTTTAGTTGATCAGGTTTAGTTGGTCGGAGTGGAATGCCCGGCTTAGTGCATACCAATTTAAAAAAAACTATAAAGAAAAGTATCAAAACTCGGTCATATCACGATATTGAATCCATAATAGAATCTATAAAGCAGATTTAAATCATTAAAATTCGAATATTCATTGCGCAATAAATAAATTAAGCACTAAACACTACACAAATAAAATTATATATATATAAGATGAAATGAAACATAATTTGGTTGCTTATTATATTAAAATTTACTTCATAGGTCTTGGGTGTGGTCTCTATCCTCTCATTATAATTTTTTCCAGTATTTATTTCTCCATCTGTTGAGTTGAGAATGTTTCATTTTCCTTACTGAGTTTTTGTGATATACTCAGGTTCTCATCTTGAGCCAGTTTGAATGTTTTTATCAAGTCCAATCCGATCAAAAAATCATCTTTAAAACTTTGTTCATCTATTATGTATACATCAACATTTTTTTCCATTTCAAAAATTTTCAATTTCAAGTTAGTCAAACCTTTCGCTTGTTGAACACCATTAATTGTTGATAAATTTGCTTTATTCAAACCCTTGTCTGTTCCTTGAAGTTTCAACAACTTTGAATTTATCAAAGAAACTTGTGAACCCGGGTCATAAACTCCCTTCACATAATATTTTTCATTTATTAATAGTCCGACTTTAATTAATGGTGTCACAATTAGTTTTTTTGATCAGTTTCGTTCAGTTCAGCCTCTATCCTTGTATTGTTGACATGTCTAATAGGGGTTCTCTTCATTTTCTCATCTTCGCTTGGTCTAAACCAACATGCAGCTTCGGGATGATAGCGCACACCTTTGCATAGTTTCTCACAAATTTTACAGGGTGCATATTTAATATTTTTATTATTTGATTCAAAATTTCCATACCTTTTTTTCACATAATAGTTTTTCTTTATTGTCATGTGCTCATACTTACTCAGCTCGTTAAATAAACTCACAGTATCTTCTATTTCCTCTCTATTTATTTTATTCAAAATAATTTCTGGCAAGCCAGCAGCAATAAGATCAATCATTGTACCTGTATCCATTGTTCTCCTCATTTCTAGTAAAAGCTTTTCTTTTTTAATAGCATAATCAAGCAATGAACCTTCCTTGTATGTAAATGTTAAGGCATTGGTGATTGGGACCCATCCCTTGTTTGTAAATGATTCACAGAATTTTCCTCTCCATGTTGACCACTCTGCATTAATTGTTAATTTTATAATCATGGAGCTGTACCAGTAAGCACAACTTTTGTCCATAAATAATCGGAGCATTTCAATTTTTTCTTCATCTGCCGTCACATCGAAACGAGCACATTCCTTTTCAAAAATCTGTATCCACTGGCTAGCATTCATATTCCTACTTGTAAATTTTTCTATTACAAATCTCTCCGCAACATTTTTTAAGTTTTGTGGTTTTTTTCCTTGGGAACAATCCAACAACTTCTCTAAAAGTTTTTCCAAAGCAGCAGATTCTTTCTGTTGGAGACGGTTCATTCAGATTCAATTCCTCCAAAAACTGGCCATCAAACTGAATGTTATCATCTTCATCTAAGTAAATGTCACGAAGTTCATCACTCAATGTAATCCAAACATTTCTCTTTTGATATCTTTTTGATAAACTCTTTTTCACCTTACTAAAGGCACTCGTTTTTGTCAAGCCCACATGAAGAGTCGCCGATTGTAAGTTTTCAGGTAATACATAGACTTTTTTTTCGACTGTCTCGATTGAGGTTAAAGAAAGCAAATTTGATTTGCCATCGCTTCCCGGCAATAATGTGAATTCAAAACGCAGCTTCTCCATGTTGTGACTTCTCTTTGTACAGAATTGTCGTTTTATAAGATGAAATGAAACATAATTTGGTTGCTCTGAAAAGACAAAGATTTATTTTTATAGACATACATTTACATAGGTACATTGCATAAAAACATAATTCTATTCAGGTGAAATTGTAATGGTTAACCTCACCTGAAAAGACAAAGAAACGACAATTATGTTTTTGATATCGTTTTGTTGCACTATTGAATGAAAAAACTTGAATAAATTGATATTTCTACGTAAACTTTTAGATTGTCTTTCAATAATTATTTCTGACTCGACACTGTCAGTTTGTTACATGACGTTGACATTGACTCAATATTTAAAACTTTTTCTTTATATCTCCCCCCCATGGCAAGAAAATTTTCCCAAAATTTTCTCAAGTCTGGTCTACTTCATTTTCTTGCAATATATGAACTGGCACCAACTTTGTGATATGATATAGGTTCGATTCTGTTTTCTTGTGTCCTATATCTATCTTGTATATTGTATCAGATATTTTATCAACTATTTTATATGGTCCCACTTTTAGTTCATCCAATTTTCTTCTGTTAAGTCTGTTTCCATTTTCAATATATACTTACCATATCACCAACTTTAAATTCCCACTGTCTTAGTTTTTTGTCAAAAAGAGATTTATTGTAATTATGAGATTTCATTGTGTTGTCTAATGCTCTTTTTCTGTCTCTGATCCAGTCATTATGTGATATTTTCTGTTTCAACTGTTCTGGTAAGACTGTAGCATCTGTCCCATATAACAGATATTGTGGTGAGAAACCAGTGACAGAATGTTCAGTTCCATTATACTTATTTACACATTCATGTGCAATAGTAGTCCACACCTTTTTTGTTCCTTTTTCATTAACTCTGCACCGTATTTTATTTACTAATGTTTGATTAAGTCTCTCATTGAGACCATTTGAAAATGGTGCATTTACTGCTGTAAATATCAAAGGTAGGTACCTTTTTGGTGTGTAAAAAGTCCTTGAATTCTTTGGAATTAATTCCTGGATATTGATCAGTTAGGATCATGCCAATGTTCTCTGTATCTGTTATGTCCTTGACTAATTTTATAAAGTCATTTGCGGTCTGAGTTTTTGATGTTTGAATGAATGCAAATCGAGTAAAATGATCCACCAACAGATGTAGATATTTTTTCGTTGATCTTGAACCACCAAAACCTCCAATGGTGTCTATAGACATTATTTCAAAAGGTTTTGTGGCTGGGCCTAAATGTGACATAAATCCATACTTTATTTGTCCTCTTGATTTATTCTTTAAGCATACTTCACAAGTTTTACAAATAAAATTTATGTTTTTTGTTAAATTTTTGGCTGTGTAGAATGGACCGATAGTTCTCTGCATTTGTCCAATACCAATATGGCACAAATTTTCATGTAATTTCTTTATTAGTTCTATGCTAAAATCTTCTGTTAGTATTATTTTTTCTTTTTTTCTAATTTTTTTAAGATATATCTTGTTTTTTTCTATTAAACTTGTTTTGTATCGTTGTACCTCAATGTTTCTGTTTTGATCTGATAATATATCTTCCAGTTTTATTAGATTCACAATGTGTAACCGTTCCTCTCTGTTTTTACTGGCATCCAGTACTGGGTTTCTACTCAGACAATCTGCTTCCAGGTTTTGTGTTCCAGGTGCATATTTAATTTTGAAGTCATATTGTGATAAATAGTATGTCATGTCACCTAAATCCTCATCAGTTCTAGATTTTAAGTTCATGTTTTCTAGAGGTTTGTGGTCTGTATACACGGTGAATGATTTCCCTATTAACCAATATTGCCAGTATCGCACTGCTTCTGTTATAGCTAAACATTCCAAATATATAGCCTTCTTTTTCTTCTGGGCAGCATTTAGCTTTTTTGAGAAGTAAGCAACTGGTTTTTCTTTCCCATCTAGTTGAATTTGTTTCAAAATAGCTCCAACTCCTTCTAAAGAGGCATCTGTATAAACATTTATTGGTAAGTTTTGATCAAATATCTCCAGAATCGGTTGGGAACAGAGTAGGCTTTTTATTTCATCAAATGCACTTTGACATCTCTCACACCAAATAAACTTTTGATTTTTCCGAAGCAAATTGTGTAATGGATCCAAAATTATAGCACTTTTTGGTATATATTCATGGTAAAAATTTATTTTACCAAGGAATTGTCTAACATTCTTTTGTGTTTTTGGTACTGGGAATTCTTTGATCGAAACCAAATTATCCTTTACTGGTTTTATAGAATTATTTTGGATTATATGACCTAGATATTTCACTGAATCTGATGCAAATGTGCATTTTGTAAATTTCAATCTGAAGCCTTCTGTTTTTATTGCTTCAAGAAGTTTTGATAGATGATTAATGTGGTCTTCAAATGAGCTAGAAAAAATCAGAATATCATCGATATAATTTACTGCAAAGTCTGTTAATTTATACTTCCTTAGTATGTTACTTAATATTCTTTGAAATATAGCAGGTGAAGTTTTTAGTCCGAAGGGTAAGCAAGTCCATTGGTAGTGTCCTTCTTGTGTCACAAAACCAGTCTTTTTCCTGTCTTCAATTCTTAATGGAATGGACCAGAACGCAGAATTGATATCTAGTGTTGAGAAAAATTTACAGTTCCTGGTCTTCAACATCAAGTCTTCTATGAGAGGGAATGGCTGTGCTTGTGGTACTACTATTTTATTCAAATCCCTGAAATCTATGCACAGTCTAGACTTCTTGTTTTCTTCTCTCTTAAATGCCAAAGTAACAGGTGCAGCGAATGGGCTGTATGATTCTTCTATGAGTCCTTTATCTAATAATTTAACTATTTGTTCTTCTATCTCTTTTTTATCTTCTAGGGAGCATCTATAAGGCCGCTTACTGCAGTATTTGTCCACCATCAGGTCTATTCTTGCTTCATATCCATTCACCTGTCCAACATCATATTTATTTTTAGCAAAAACTGTTTCATATCTTTCAATTAATTTATTGATTTGTACCCTTTCATATTCTTGTAAATGATTTATTTTCACTTCAAAATTTTCTATGTTCAGATGTTCATTAAAATTTACTTCATAGGTCTTGGGTGTGGTCTCTATCCTCTCGTTATAATTTTTTCCAGTATTTATTTCTCCATCTGTTGAGAATGTTTCATTTTCCTTACTGAGTTTTTGTGATATACTCAGGTTCTCATCTTGAGCCAGTTTGAATGTTTTTATCAAGTCCAATCCGATCAAAAAATCATCTTTAAAACTTTGTTCATCTATTATGTATACATCAACATTTTTTTCCATTTCAAAAATTTTCAATTTCAAGTTAGTCAAACCTTTCGCTTGTTGAACACCATTAATTGTTGATAAATTTGCTTTATTCAAACCCTTGTCTGTTCCTTGAAGTTTCAACAACTTTGAATTTATCAAAGAAACTTGTGAACCCGGGTCATAAACTCCCTTCACATAATATTTTTCATTTATTAATAGTCCGACTTTAATTAATGGTGTCACAATTAGTTTTTTTGATCAGTTTCGTTCAGTTCAGCCTCTATCCTTGTATTGTTGACATGTCTAATAGGGGTTCTCTTCATTTTCTCATCTTCGCTTGGTCTAAACCAACATGCAGCTTCGGGATGATAGCGCACACCTTTGCATAGTTTCTCACAAATTTTACAGGGTGCATATTTAATATTTTTATTATTTGATTCAAAATTTCCATACCTTTTTTTCACATAATAGTTTTTCTTTATTGTCATGTGCTCATACTTACTCAGCTCGTTAAATAAACTCACAGTATCTTCTATTTCCTCTCTATTTATTTTATTCAAAATAATTTCTGGCAAGCCAGCAGCAATAAGATCAATCATTGTACCTGTATCCATTGTTCTCCTCATTTCTAGTAAAAGCTTTTCTTTTTTAATAGCATAATCAAGCAATGAACCTTCCTTGTATGTAAATGTTAAGGCATTGGTGATTGGGACCCATCCCTTGTTTGTAAATGATTCACAGAATTTTCCTCTCCATGTTGACCACTCTGCATTAATTGTTAATTTTATAATCATGGAGCTGTACCAGTAAGCACAACTTTTGTCCATAAATAATCGGAGCATTTCAATTTTTTCTTCATCTGCCGTCACATCGAAACGAGCACATTCCTTTTCAAAAATCTGTATCCACTGGCTAGCATTCATATTCCTACTTGTAAATTTTTCTATTACAAATCTCTCCGCAACATTTTTTAAGTTTTGTGGTTTTTTTCCTTGGGAACAATCCAACAACTTCTCTAAAAGTTTTTCCAAAGCAGCAGATTCTTTCTGTTGGAGACGGTTCATTCAGATTCAATTCCTCCAAAAACTGGCCATCAAACTGAATGTTATCATCTTCATCTAAGTAAATGTCACGAAGTTCATCACTCAATGTAATCCAAACATTTCTCTTTTGATATCTTTTTGATAAACTCTTTTTCACCTTACTAAAGGCACTCGTTTTTGTCAAGCCCACATGAAGAGTCTCCGATTGTAAGTTTTCAGGTAATACATAGACTTTTTTTTCGACTGTCTCGATTGAGGTTAAAGAAAGCAAATTTGATTTGCCATCGCTTCCCGGCAATAATGTGAATTCAAAACGCAGCTTCTCCATGTTGTGACTTCTCTTTGTACAGAATTGTCGTTTTATAAGATGAAATGAAACATAATTTGGTTGCTCTGAAAAGACAAAGATTTATTTTTATAGACATACATTTACATACATTGCATAAAAACATAATTCTATTCAGGTGAAATTGTAATGGTTAACCTCACCTGAAAAGACAAAGAAACGACAATTATGTTTTTGATATCGTTTTGTTGCACTATTGAATGAAAAAACTTGAATAAATTGATATTTCTACGTAAACTTTTAGATTGTCTTTCAATAATTATTTCTGACTCGACACTGTCAGTTTGTTACATGACGTTGACATTGACTCAATATTTAAAACTTTTTCTTTATATATACACTAACTTATTTAGATAACAGTTATATTAGATAGATAGAGATATTAGATTTATATATATATAAATAGAAAGAAACTTAAGTACCTACTACTGTTTTAAGATTTAACATTGTATAAATGTTTTGTAATCACTAGATGTTAAAAATATTATCTAATATCAACTAACAGTCAACAAAAAATATTGTCGTCGATTTTTACATATTCTTTTTACTTCTTACGAAACATAATTGACTATCCTTGTCGTCCTATCTTTTGACGCGCTGAGTGTGTGCGAGAGGGTCGCCGTCGGCCGAGATACAATCTTCGGATTAGTTGGAAGGTGGTATGACTTTTTGCATGCACGCATAGCCAATGTTTACATTTCAAGTTTCAACCTAACCTTAAAACAAACTTTTGTTTTCGTGATTAAAATTAAATTACAGAAAATTGTAATCGATGTTACTACCGTAAACCTATGTATCGTGACCAAACAGTTAAATTTGTGTGAATGCGGTTAATTTGTATTGCGATCCGGAGCCAACGCTGCACTTAAATCAAATTTTAAGCACTATGCTGTAGGTTTTATTGTCTGTTCATAATGTAGCGTACGACATCCGGTTTGATGGCAGTTAATGTGCAGCAAGATGTGCCAGCGCGGTAACGCCGCGCACGTGCCGCACTTGCATTAGCGCAAAGTACACTCTAACCGCATATAGCCCTCACATCCCACAGCGCAGCCTTTCTATTGCTTATGAAATGTTCCTACTTCTGTAGAATGCACCCGCACAGGTTTTTAATATCAGGAAAGATCTTAACACTTATGCCTACCCTCTTTTTTATTAATACTTCAATCTAAAAATATGTTAATTTAAAATATTAAATATCTGCTCTGTGATTATTTACAATGATTAAGATTGTTAACAATTACAAGCCACAGTTTAAGGAATCAATAATTGATTTGTGAGCATTGGCCAGCTCGTGGATTGGATGTTTGAGAAGGACGAGTAGTCTTGTTTGATTAACAAAAACTAACAAATTAACGGTAGGTACTTGGTTACGGTTACATACAGTGGGTTTTTTGAATAATTTTTGCCTTTGTCCTCAGAAAACGGTAATGATGGTGAAGGCACTGAATGTTTAGATCCAAGACCAGGGGCTTACGCGCACTCTTCGTGTGCTGTTGCGCGCCCGCCTGGTGCGCTACTGCGCGCACTCCAGGTGTGCTGCTGCGCGCGCTCCTCGTGTGCTGTTGCGCGCACTCCTGGTGCGCTGCTGCGCGCACTCCTGGTGTGCTGCTGCGCGCACTCCTGGTGCGCTGCTGCGCGCACTCCTGGTGCGCTGCTGCACGCACTCCTCGTGCGCTATTGCGCGCACTCCTGGTGTTATTAAAAGGGTTATATATCAGGTAGGTGCGGGAGGATTTTGTAAATCTATCTCCCAAATCTACGGCGGTTCCTAACGTTGGTGTATGATGAATTCCAGGGTCATCGAAAGCCGCGTCTCCGCCCACACCCCGGGATTCGAGCCCGCAGACTTCGGGTACGAGACCAGACGCCGCAGGGTGTTCCATGTTTCCTGCTCGGTGCTGACGACATCAGCTCGTGAACTTCCCCCAGCGCGTCGGGTTGGAGATCCGAGCGGTTCAGTGAGCCTGCTACGGACAAAGACATATTTCCAAAGTAAGATCTGTCCATTTTTATTTCGAGTCCCGAGTTGACGCTACCCTCATTTCGTTTTTGTTAATGAGATTCTGATCGTGACCTAGATTTGTTGTGTGCAGTTTTCCCTCGGTAGGGGCCCATACCGAGGTTTATTGCATGTTTGTAACATATTCCATTTTGAACTTTTAATCCGTGAGCATTGGCCAGCTCGTGGATTGGATGTTTGAGAAGGACGAGTAGTCTTGTTTGATTAACAAAAACTAACAAATTAACGGTACTTGGTTACGGTTACATACAGTGGGTTTTTTGAATAATTTTTGCCTTTGTCCTCAGAAAACGGTAATGATGGTGAAGGCACTGAATGTTTAGATCCAAGACCAGGGGCTTACGCGCACTCTTCGTGTGCTGTTGCGCGCCAGCCTGGTGCGCTACTGCGCGCACTCCAGGTGCGCTGCTGCGCGCACTCTTCGTGTGCTGCTGCGCGCACTCCTGGTGCGCTATTGCGCGCACTCCAGCAGGGTGTTTCACAGATTCGGAACGTTTCCGCTCGGAAACAAGACGCCAATCGTAGAACTCCTTGTAACTTCTATGATTGGTGCATGACTGTTATTGGTTAAAATAATTCAGTTTTGACATCTTTGACTGGCGTTTCATTTCCGAGCGGAAACGTTCCGAATTTGTGAAACACCCTTCTGGTGTTATTAAAAGGGTTATATATCAGGTAGGTGCGGGAGGATTTTGTAAATCTATCTCCCAAATCTACGGCGGTTCCTAACGTTGGTGTATGATGAATTCCAGGGTCATCGAAAGCCGCGTCTCCGCCCACACCCCGGGATTCGAGCTCGCAGACTTCGGGTACGAGACCAGACGCCGCAGGGTGTTCCATGTTTCCTGCTCGGTGCTGACGAACTCAGCTCGTGAACTTCCCCCAGCGCGTCGGGTTGGAGATCCGAGCGGTTCAGTGAGCCTGCTACGGACAAAGACATATTTCCAAAGTAAGATCTGTCCATTTTTATTTCGAGTCCCGAGTTGACGCTACCCTCATTTCGTTTTTGTTAGTGAGATTCTGATTTGTTGTGTGCAGTTTTCCCTCGGTAGGGGCCCATACCGAGGTTTATTGCATGTTTGTAACATATTTCATTTTGAACTTTTAATCCGTGAGCATTGGCCAACTCGTGGATTGGATGTTTGAGAAGGACGAGTAGTCTTATTTGATTAATAAAAACTAACAAATTAACGGTAGGTACTTGGTTACGGTTACATACAGTGGGTTTTTTGAATAATTTTTGCCTTTGTCCTCAGAAAACGGTAATGATGGTGAAGGCACTGAATGTTTAGATCCAAGACCAGGGGCTTACGCGCACTCTTCGTGTGCTGTTGCGCGCCCGCCTGGTGCGCAACTGCGCGCACTCCAGGTGCGCTGCTGCGCGCGCTCCTCGTGTGCTGTTGCGCGCACTCCTGGTGCGCTGCTGCGCGCACTCCTGGTGCGCTGCTGCGCGCACTCCTGGTGTGCTGCTGCGCGCACTCCTGGTGCGCTGCTGCGCGCACTCCTGGTGCGCTGCTGCACGCACTCCTCGTGCGCTATTGCGCGCACTCCTGGTGTTATTAAAAGGGTTATAAATCAGGTAGGTGCGGGACGATTTTATAAATCTATCTCCCAAATCTACGGCGGTTCTTAACCGTTGGTGTATGATGAATTCCAGGGTCATCGAAAGCCGCGTCTCCGCCCACACCCCGGGATTCGAGCCCGCAGACTTCGGGTACGAGACCAGACGCCGCAGGGTGTTCCATGTTTCCTGCTCGGTGCTGACGACATCAGCTCGTGAACTTCCCCCCAGCGCGTCGGGTTGGAGATCCGAGCGGTTCAGTGAGCCTGCTACGGACAAAGACATATTTCCAAAGTAAGATCTGTCCATTTTTATTTCGAGTCCCGAGTTGACGCTACCCTCATTTCGTTTTTGTTAATGAGATTCTGATAGTGACCTAGATTTGTTGTGTGTAGTTTTCCCTCTGTAGGGGCCGGGCATACCGAGGTTTATTGCATGTTTGTAACATATTCCATTTTGAACTTTTAATCCGTGAGCATTGGCCAGCTCGTGGATTGGATGTTTGAGAAGGACGAGTAGTCTTGTTTGATTAACAAAAACTAACAAATTAACGGTAGGTACTTGGTTACGGTTACATACAGTGGGTTTTTTGAATAATTTTTGCCTTTGTCCTCAGAAAACGGTAATGATGGTGAAGGCACTGAATGTTTAGATCCAAGACCAGGGGCTTACGCGCACTCTTCGTGTGCTGTTGCGCGCCCGCCTGGTGCGCTACTGCGCGCACTCCAGGTGCGCTGCTGCGCGCGCTCCTCGTGTGCTGTTGCGCGCACTCCTGGTGCGCTGTTGCGCGCACTCCTGGTGCGCTGCTGCGCGCACGCCTGGTGCGCTGCTGCGCGCACTCCTGGTGCGCTGCTGCGCACACTCCTCGTGTGCTGCTGCACAAACTCCTGGTGTTATTAAAAGGGTTATATATCAGGTAGGTGCGGGAGGATTTTATAAATCTATCTCCCAAATCTACGGCGGTTCCTAACGTTGGTGTATGATAAATTCCAGGGTCATCGAAAGCCGCGTCTCTGCCCACACCCCGGGATTCGAGCCCGCAGACTTCGGGTACGAGACCAGACGCCGCAGGGTGTTCCATGTTTCCTGCTCGGTGCTGACGACATCAGCTCGTGAACTTCCCCCAGCGCGTCGGGTTGGAGATCCGAGCGGTTCAGTGAGCCTGCTACGGACAAAGACATATTTAGAGTCCCGAGTTGACGCTACCCTCATTTCGTTTTTGTTAATGAGATTCTGATCGTGACCTAGATTTGTTGTGTGAGTTTTCCCTCGGTAGGGGCCCATACCGAGGTTTATTGCATGTTTGTAACATATTCCATTTTGAACTTTTAATCCGTGAGCATTGGCCAGCTCGTGGATTGGATGTTTGAGAAGGACGAGTAGTCTTGTTTGATCAATAAAAACGAACAAATTAACGGTACTTGGTTACGGTTACATACAGTGGGTTTTTTGAATAAATTTTGCCTTTGTCCTCAGAAAACGGTAATGATGGTGAAGGCACTGAATGTTTAGATCCAAGACCAGGGGCTTACGCGCACTCTTCGTGTGCTGTTGCGCGCCCGCCTGGTGCGCTACTGCGCGCACTCCAGGTGCGCTGCTGCGCGCAGTCCAGGTGCGCTGCTGCGCGCGCTCCTCGTGTGCTGTTGCGCGCACTCCTGGTGCGCTGCTGCGCGCACTCCTGGTGCGC
Source organism: Macaria liturata (assembly GCA_964023185.1). Lineage (NCBI taxonomy): Eukaryota > Metazoa > Arthropoda > Insecta > Lepidoptera > Geometridae > Macaria > Macaria liturata. Next base: position 9,669,095 of record OZ026821.1, read on the forward strand.
CTCTGCGCGCACTCCTGGTGCGCTGCTACGCGCACTCCTCGTGCACTGTTGCGCGCACTCCCCATGCGCTGTTACGCGCACTCCTGGTGCGCTGTTGCGCGCACTCCTGGTGCGCTGCTGCGCGCACTCCTGGTGCGCTGCTGCACAAACTCCTGGTGTTATTAAAAGGGTTATATATCAGGTAGGTGCGGGAGGATTTTATAAATCTATCTCCCAAATCTACGGCGGTTCCTAACGTTGGTGTATGATAAATTCCAGGGTCATCGAAAGCCGCGTCTCTGCCCACACCCCGGGATTCGAGCCCGCAGACTTCGGGTACGAGACCAGACGCCGCAGGGTGTTCCATGTTTCCTGCTCGGTGCTGACGACATCAGCTCGTGAACTTCCCCCAGCGCGTCGGGTTGGAGATCCGAGCGGTTCAGTGAGCCTGCTACGGACAAAGACATATTTCCAAAGTAAGATCTGTCCATTTTTATTTCGAGTCCCGAGTTGACGCTACCCTCATTTCGTTTTTGTTAATGAGATTCTGATCGTGACCTAGATTTGTTGTGTGTAGTTTTCCCTCGGTAGGGGCCCATACCGAGGTTTATTGCATGTTTGTAACATATTCCATTTTGAACTTTTAATCTGTGAGCATTGGCCAGCTCGTGGATTGGATGTTTGAGAAGGACGAGTAGTCTTGTTTGATCAATAAAAACTAACAAATGAACGGTACTTGGTAACGGTTACATACAGTGGGTTTTTTGAATAATTTTTGCCTTTGTCCTCAGAAAACGGTAATGATGGTGAAGGCACTGAATGTTTAGATCCAAGACCAGGGGCTTACGCGCACTCTTCGTGTGCTGTTGCGCGCCCGCCTGGTGCGCTACTGCAAGCGCTCCTCGTGTGCTGTTGCGCGCACTCCTGGTGCGCTGCTGCGCGCACTCCTGGTGCGCTGCTACGCGCACTCCTCGTGCACTGTTGCGCGCACTCCCCATGCGCTGTTACGCGCACTCCTGGTGCGCTGTTGCGCGCACTCCTGGTGCGCTGCTGCGCGCACTCCTGGTGCGCTGCTGCGCACACTCCTCGTGTGCTGCTGCACAAACTCCTGGTGTTATTAAAAGGGTTATATATCAGGTAGGTGCGGGAGGATTTTATAAATCTATCTCCCAAATCTACGGCGGTTCCTAACGTTGGTGTATGATAAATTCCAGGGTCATCGAAAGCCGCGTCTCTGCCCACACCCCGGGATTCGAGCCCGCAGACTTCGGGTACGAGACCAGACGCCGCAGGGTGTTCCATGTTTCCTGCTCGGTGCTGACGACATCAGCTCGTGAACTTCCCCCAGCGCGTCGGGTTGGAGATCCGAGCGGTTCAGTGAGCCTGCTACGGACAAAGACATATTTCCAAAGTAAGATCTGTCCATTTTTATTTCGAGTCCCGAGTTGACGCTACCCTCATTTCGTTTTTGTTAATGAGATTCTGATCGTGACCTAGATTTGTTGTGTGTAGTTTTCCCTCGGTAGGGGCCCATACCGAGGTTTATTGCATGTTTGTAACATATTCCATTTTGAACTTTTAATCCGTGAGCATTGGCCAGCTCGTGGATTGGATGTTTGAGAAGGACGAGTAGTCTTGTTTGATCAATAAAAACTAACAAATTAACGGTACTTGGTTACGGTTACATACAGTGGGTTTTTTGAATAATTTTTGCCTTTGTCCTCAGAAAACGGTAATGATGGTGAAGGCACTGAATGTTTAGATCCAAGACCAGGGGCTTACGCGCACTCTTCGTGTGCTGTTGCGCGCCCGCCTGGTGCGCTACTGCAAGCGCTCCTCGTGTGCTGTTGCGCGCACTCCTGGTGCGCTGCTGCGCGCACTCCTGGTGCGCTGCTACGCGCACTCCTCGTGCACTGTTGCGCGCACTCCCCATGCGCTGTTACGCGCACTCCTGGTGCGCTGTTGCGCGCACTCCTGGTGCGCTGCTGCGCGCTCTCCTGGTGCGCTGCTGCGCACACTCCTCGTGTGCTGCTGCACAAACTCCTGGTGTTATTAAAAGGGTTATATATCAGGTAGGTGCGGGAGGATTTTATAAATCTATCTCCCAAATCTACGGCGGTTCCTAACGTTGGTGTATGATAAATTCCAGGGTCATCGAAAGCCGCGTCTCTGCCCACACCCCGGGATTCGAGCCCGCAGACTTCGGGTACGAGACCAGACGCCGCAGGGTGTTCCATGTTTCCTGCTCGGTGCTGACGACATCAGCTCGTGAACTTCCCCCAGCGCGTCGGGTTGGAGATCCGAGCGGTTCAGTGAGCCTGCTACGGACAAAGACATATTTCCAAAGTAAGATCTGTCCATTTTTATTTCGAGTCCCGAGTTGACGCTACCCTCATTTCGTTTTTGTTAATGAGATTCTGATCGTGACCTAGATTTGTTGTGTGTAGTTTTCCCTCGGTAGGGGCCCATACCGAGGTTTATTGCATGTTTGTAACATATTCCATTTTGAACTTTTAATCCGTGAGCATTGGCCAGCTCGTGGATTGGATATTTGAGAAGGACGAGTAGTCTTGTTTGATTAACAAAAACTAACAAATTAACGGTAGGTACTTGGTTACGGTTACATACAGTGGGTTTTTTGAATAATTTTTGCCTTTGTCCTCAGAAAACGGTAATGATGGTGAAGGCACTGAATGTTTAGATCCAAGACCAGGGGCTTACGCGCACTCTTCGTGTGCTGTTGCGCGCCCGCCTGGTGCGCTACTGCGCGCACTCCAGGTGTGCTGCTGCGCGCGCTCCTCGTGTGCTGTTGCGCGCACTCCTGGTGCGCTGCTGCGCGCACTCCTGGTGTGCTGCTGCGCGCACTCCTGGTGCGCTGCTGCGCGCACTCCTGGTGCGCTGCTGCACGCACTCCTCGTGCGCTATTGCGCGCACTCCTGGTGTTATTAAAAGGGTTATATATCAGGTAGGTGCGGGAGGATTTTGTAAATCTATCTCCCAAATCTACGGCGGTTCCTAACGTTGGTGTATGATGAATTCCAGGGTCATCGAAAGCCGCGTCTCCGCCCACACCCCGGGATTCGAGCCCGCAGACTTCGGGTACGAGACCAGACGCCGCAGGGTGTTCCATGTTTCCTGCTCGGTGCTGACGACATCAGCTCGTGAACTTCCCCCAGCGCGTCGGGTTGGAGATCCGAGCGGTTCAGTGAGCCTGCTACGGACAAAGACATATTTCCAAAGTAAGATCTGTCCATTTTTATTTCGAGTCCCGAGTTGACGCTACCCTCATTTCGTTTTTGTTAATGAGATTCTGATCGTGACCTAGATTTGTTGTGTGCAGTTTTCCCTCGGTAGGGGCCCATACCGAGGTTTATTGCATGTTTGTAACATATTCCATTTTGAACTTTTAATCCGTGAGCATTGGCCAGCTCGTGGATTGGATGTTTGAGAAGGACGAGTAGTCTTGTTTGATTAACAAAAACTAACAAATTAACGGTACTTGGTTACGGTTACATACAGTGGGTTTTTTGAATAATTTTTGCCTTTGTCCTCAGAAAACGGTAATGATGGTGAAGGCACTGAATGTTTAGATCCAAGACCAGGGGCTTACGCGCACTCTTCGTGTGCTGTTGCGCGCCAGCCTGGTGCGCTACTGCGCGCACTCCAGGTGCGCTGCTGCGCGCACTCTTCGTGTGCTGCTGCGCGCACTCCTGGTGCGCTATTGCGCGCACTCCAGCAGGGTGTTTCACAGATTCGGAACGTTTCCGCTCGGAAACAAGACGCCAATCGTAGAACTCCTTGTAACTTCTATGATTGGTGCATGACTGTTATTGGTTAAAATAATTCAGTTTTGACATCTTTGACTGGCGTTTCATTTCCGAGCGGAAACGTTCCGAATTTGTGAAACACCCTTCTGGTGTTATTAAAAGGGTTATATATCAGGTAGGTGCGGGAGGATTTTGTAAATCTATCTCCCAAATCTACGGCGGTTCCTAACGTTGGTGTATGATGAATTCCAGGGTCATCGAAAGCCGCGTCTCCGCCCACACCCCGGGATTCGAGCTCGCAGACTTCGGGTACGAGACCAGACGCCGCAGGGTGTTCCATGTTTCCTGCTCGGTGCTGACGAACTCAGCTCGTGAACTTCCCCCAGCGCGTCGGGTTGGAGATCCGAGCGGTTCAGTGAGCCTGCTACGGACAAAGACATATTTCCAAAGTAAGATCTGTCCATTTTTATTTCGAGTCCCGAGTTGACGCTACCCTCATTTCGTTTTTGTTAGTGAGATTCTGATTTGTTGTGTGCAGTTTTCCCTCGGTAGGGGCCCATACCGAGGTTTATTGCATGTTTGTAACATATTTCATTTTGAACTTTTAATCCGTGAGCATTGGCCAACTCGTGGATTGGATGTTTGAGAAGGACGAGTAGTCTTATTTGATTAATAAAAACTAACAAATTAACGGTAGGTACTTGGTTACGGTTACATACAGTGGGTTTTTTGAATAATTTTTGCCTTTGTCCTCAGAAAACGGTAATGATGGTGAAGGCACTGAATGTTTAGATCCAAGACCAGGGGCTTACGCGCACTCTTCGTGTGCTGTTGCGCGCCCGCCTGGTGCGCAACTGCGCGCACTCCAGGTGCGCTGCTGCGCGCGCTCCTCGTGTGCTGTTGCGCGCACTCCTGGTGCGCTGCTGCGCGCACTCCTGGTGCGCTGCTGCGCGCACTCCTGGTGTGCTGCTGCGCGCACTCCTGGTGCGCTGCTGCGCGCACTCCTGGTGCGCTGCTGCACGCACTCCTCGTGCGCTATTGCGCGCACTCCTGGTGTTATTAAAAGGGTTATAAATCAGGTAGGTGCGGGACGATTTTATAAATCTATCTCCCAAATCTACGGCGGTTCTTAACCGTTGGTGTATGATGAATTCCAGGGTCATCGAAAGCCGCGTCTCCGCCCACACCCCGGGATTCGAGCCCGCAGACTTCGGGTACGAGACCAGACGCCGCAGGGTGTTCCATGTTTCCTGCTCGGTGCTGACGACATCAGCTCGTGAACTTCCCCCCAGCGCGTCGGGTTGGAGATCCGAGCGGTTCAGTGAGCCTGCTACGGACAAAGACATATTTCCAAAGTAAGATCTGTCCATTTTTATTTCGAGTCCCGAGTTGACGCTACCCTCATTTCGTTTTTGTTAATGAGATTCTGATAGTGACCTAGATTTGTTGTGTGTAGTTTTCCCTCTGTAGGGGCCGGGCATACCGAGGTTTATTGCATGTTTGTAACATATTCCATTTTGAACTTTTAATCCGTGAGCATTGGCCAGCTCGTGGATTGGATGTTTGAGAAGGACGAGTAGTCTTGTTTGATTAACAAAAACTAACAAATTAACGGTAGGTACTTGGTTACGGTTACATACAGTGGGTTTTTTGAATAATTTTTGCCTTTGTCCTCAGAAAACGGTAATGATGGTGAAGGCACTGAATGTTTAGATCCAAGACCAGGGGCTTACGCGCACTCTTCGTGTGCTGTTGCGCGCCCGCCTGGTGCGCTACTGCGCGCACTCCAGGTGCGCTGCTGCGCGCGCTCCTCGTGTGCTGTTGCGCGCACTCCTGGTGCGCTGTTGCGCGCACTCCTGGTGCGCTGCTGCGCGCACGCCTGGTGCGCTGCTGCGCGCACTCCTGGTGCGCTGCTGCGCACACTCCTCGTGTGCTGCTGCACAAACTCCTGGTGTTATTAAAAGGGTTATATATCAGGTAGGTGCGGGAGGATTTTATAAATCTATCTCCCAAATCTACGGCGGTTCCTAACGTTGGTGTATGATAAATTCCAGGGTCATCGAAAGCCGCGTCTCTGCCCACACCCCGGGATTCGAGCCCGCAGACTTCGGGTACGAGACCAGACGCCGCAGGGTGTTCCATGTTTCCTGCTCGGTGCTGACGACATCAGCTCGTGAACTTCCCCCAGCGCGTCGGGTTGGAGATCCGAGCGGTTCAGTGAGCCTGCTACGGACAAAGACATATTTAGAGTCCCGAGTTGACGCTACCCTCATTTCGTTTTTGTTAATGAGATTCTGATCGTGACCTAGATTTGTTGTGTGAGTTTTCCCTCGGTAGGGGCCCATACCGAGGTTTATTGCATGTTTGTAACATATTCCATTTTGAACTTTTAATCCGTGAGCATTGGCCAGCTCGTGGATTGGATGTTTGAGAAGGACGAGTAGTCTTGTTTGATCAATAAAAACGAACAAATTAACGGTACTTGGTTACGGTTACATACAGTGGGTTTTTTGAATAAATTTTGCCTTTGTCCTCAGAAAACGGTAATGATGGTGAAGGCACTGAATGTTTAGATCCAAGACCAGGGGCTTACGCGCACTCTTCGTGTGCTGTTGCGCGCCCGCCTGGTGCGCTACTGCGCGCACTCCAGGTGCGCTGCTGCGCGCAGTCCAGGTGCGCTGCTGCGCGCGCTCCTCGTGTGCTGTTGCGCGCACTCCTGGTGCGCTGCTGCGCGCACTCCTGGTGCGCCTCTGCGCGCACTCCTGGTGCGCTGCTACGCGCACTCCTCGTGCACTGTTGCGCGCACTCCCCATGCGCTGTTACGCGCACTCCTGGTGCGCTGTTGCGCGCACTCCTGGTGCGCTGCTGCGCGCACTCCTGGTGCGCTGCTGCACAAACTCCTGGTGTTATTAAAAGGGTTATATATCAGGTAGGTGCGGGAGGATTTTATAAATCTATCTCCCAAATCTACGGCGGTTCCTAACGTTGGTGTATGATAAATTCCAGGGTCATCGAAAGCCGCGTCTCTGCCCACACCCCGGGATTCGAGCCCGCAGACTTCGGGTACGAGACCAGACGCCGCAGGGTGTTCCATGTTTCCTGCTCGGTGCTGACGACATCAGCTCGTGAACTTCCCCCAGCGCGTCGGGTTGGAGATCCGAGCGGTTCAGTGAGCCTGCTACGGACAAAGACATATTTCCAAAGTAAGATCTGTCCATTTTTATTTCGAGTCCCGAGTTGACGCTACCCTCATTTCGTTTTTGTTAATGAGATTCTGATCGTGACCTAGATTTGTTGTGTGTAGTTTTCCCTCGGTAGGGGCCCATACCGAGGTTTATTGCATGTTTGTAACATATTCCATTTTGAACTTTTAATCTGTGAGCATTGGCCAGCTCGTGGATTGGATGTTTGAGAAGGACGAGTAGTCTTGTTTGATCAATAAAAACTAACAAATGAACGGTACTTGGTAACGGTTACATACAGTGGGTTTTTTGAATAATTTTTGCCTTTGTCCTCAGAAAACGGTAATGATGGTGAAGGCACTGAATGTTTAGATCCAAGACCAGGGGCTTACGCGCACTCTTCGTGTGCTGTTGCGCGCCCGCCTGGTGCGCTACTGCAAGCGCTCCTCGTGTGCTGTTGCGCGCACTCCTGGTGCGCTGCTGCGCGCACTCCTGGTGCGCTGCTACGCGCACTCCTCGTGCACTGTTGCGCGCACTCCCCATGCGCTGTTACGCGCACTCCTGGTGCGCTGTTGCGCGCACTCCTGGTGCGCTGCTGCGCGCACTCCTGGTGCGCTGCTGCGCACACTCCTCGTGTGCTGCTGCACAAACTCCTGGTGTTATTAAAAGGGTTATATATCAGGTAGGTGCGGGAGGATTTTATAAATCTATCTCCCAAATCTACGGCGGTTCCTAACGTTGGTGTATGATAAATTCCAGGGTCATCGAAAGCCGCGTCTCTGCCCACACCCCGGGATTCGAGCCCGCAGACTTCGGGTACGAGACCAGACGCCGCAGGGTGTTCCATGTTTCCTGCTCGGTGCTGACGACATCAGCTCGTGAACTTCCCCCAGCGCGTCGGGTTGGAGATCCGAGCGGTTCAGTGAGCCTGCTACGGACAAAGACATATTTCCAAAGTAAGATCTGTCCATTTTTATTTCGAGTCCCGAGTTGACGCTACCCTCATTTCGTTTTTGTTAATGAGATTCTGATCGTGACCTAGATTTGTTGTGTGTAGTTTTCCCTCGGTAGGGGCCCATACCGAGGTTTATTGCATGTTTGTAACATATTCCATTTTGAACTTTTAATCCGTGAGCATTGGCCAGCTCGTGGATTGGATGTTTGAGAAGGACGAGTAGTCTTGTTTGATCAATAAAAACTAACAAATTAACGGTACTTGGTTACGGTTACATACAGTGGGTTTTTTGAATAATTTTTGCCTTTGTCCTCAGAAAACGGTAATGATGGTGAAGGCACTGAATGTTTAGATCCAAGACCAGGGGCTTACGCGCACTCTTCGTGTGCTGTTGCGCGCCCGCCTGGTGCGCTACTGCAAGCGCTCCTCGTGTGCTGTTGCGCGCACTCCTGGTGCGCTGCTGCGCGCACTCCTGGTGCGCTGCTACGCGCACTCCTCGTGCACTGTTGCGCGCACTCCCCATGCGCTGTTACGCGCACTCCTGGTGCGCTGTTGCGCGCACTCCTGGTGCGCTGCTGCGCGCTCTCCTGGTGCGCTGCTGCGCACACTCCTCGTGTGCTGCTGCACAAACTCCTGGTGTTATTAAAAGGGTTATATATCAGGTAGGTGCGGGAGGATTTTATAAATCTATCTCCCAAATCTACGGCGGTTCCTAACGTTGGTGTATGATAAATTCCAGGGTCATCGAAAGCCGCGTCTCTGCCCACACCCCGGGATTCGAGCCCGCAGACTTCGGGTACGAGACCAGACGCCGCAGGGTGTTCCATGTTTCCTGCTCGGTGCTGACGACATCAGCTCGTGAACTTCCCCCAGCGCGTCGGGTTGGAGATCCGAGCGGTTCAGTGAGCCTGCTACGGACAAAGACATATTTCCAAAGTAAGATCTGTCCATTTTTATTTCGAGTCCCGAGTTGACGCTACCCTCATTTCGTTTTTGTTAATGAGATTCTGATCGTGACCTAGATTTGTTGTGTGTAGTTTTCCCTCGGTAGGGGCCCATACCGAGGTTTATTGCATGTTTGTAACATATTCCATTTTGAACTTTTAATCCGTGAGCATTGGCCAGCTCGTGGATTGGATATTTGAGAAGGACGAGTAGTCTTGTTTGATCAATAAAAACGAACAAATGAACGGTACTTGGTTACGGTTACATACAGTGGGTTTTTTGAATAATTTTTGCCTTTGTCCTCAGAAAACGGTAATGATGGTGAAGGCACTGAATGTTTAGATCCAAGACCAGGGGCTTACGCGCACTCTTCGTGTGCTGTTGCGCGCCCGCCTGGTGCGCTACTGCAAGCGCTCCTCGTGTGCTGTTGCGCGCACTCCTGGTGCGCTGCTGCGCGCACTCCTGGTGCGCTGCTACGCGCACTCCTCGTGCACTGTTGCGCGCACTCCCCATGCGCTGTTACGCGCACTCCTGGTGCGCTGTTGCGCGCACTCCTGGTGCGCTGCTGCGCGCACTCCTGGTGCGCTGCTGCGCACACTCCTCGTGTGCTGCTGCACAAACTCCTGGTGTTATTAAAAGGGTTATATATCAGGTAGGTGCGGGAGGATTTTATAAATCTATCTCCCAAATCTACGGCGGTTCCTAACGTTGGTGTATGATAAATTCCAGGGTCATCGAAAGCCGCGTCTCTGCCCACACCCCGGGATTCGAGCCCGCAGACTTCGGGTACGAGACCAGACGCCGCAGGGTGTTCCATGTTTCCTGCTCGGTGCTGACGACATCAGCTCGTGAACTTCCCCCAGCGCGTCGGGTTGGAGATCCGAGCGGTTCAGTGAGCCTGCTACGGACAAAGACATATTTCCAAAGTAAGATCTGTCCATTTTTATTTCGAGTCCCGAGTTGACGCTACCCTCATTTCGTTTTTGTTAATGAGATTCTGATCGTGACCTAGATTTGTTGTGTGTAGTTTTCCCTCGGTAGGGGCCCATACCGAGGTTTATTGCATGTTTGTAACATATTCCATTTTGAACTTTTAATCTGTGAGCATTGGCCAGCTCGTGGATTGGATGTTTAAGAAGGACGAGTAGTCTTGTTTGATCAATAAAAACGAACAAATTAACGGTACTTGGTTACAGTTACATACAGTGGGTTTTTTGAATAATTTTTGCCTTTGTCCTCAGAAAACGGTAATGATGGTGAAGGCACTGAATGTTTAGATCCAAGACCAGGGGCTTACGCGCACTCTTCGTGTGCTGTTGCGCGCCCGCCTGGTGCGCTACTGCGCGCACTCCAGGTGCGCTGCTGCGCGCGCTCCTCGTGCGCTGCTACGCGCACTCCTCGTGCACTGTTGCGCGCACTCCCCATGCGCTGTTACGCGCACTCCTGGTGCGCTGTTGCGCGCACTCCTGGTGCGCTGTTGCGCGCACTCCTGGTGCGCTGCTGCGCGCACTCCTGGTGCGCTGCTGCGCACACTCCTCGTGTGCTGCTGCACGCACTCCTGGTGTTATTAAAAGGGTTATATATCAGGTAGGTGCGGGAGGATTTTATAAATCTATCTCCCAAATCTACGGCGGTTCCTAACGTTGGTGTATGATAAATTCCAGGGTCATCGAAAGCCGCGTCTCCGCCCACACCCCGGGATTCGAGCCCGCAGACTTCGGGTACGAGACCAGACGCCGCAGGGTGTTCCATGTTTCCTGCTCGGTGCTGACGACATCAGCTCGTGAACTTCCCCCAGCGCGTCGGGTTGGAGATCCGAGCGGTTCAGTGAGCCTGCTACGGACAAAGACATATTTCCAAAGTAAGATCTGTCCATTTTTATTTCGAGTCCCGAGTTGACGCTACCCTCATTTCGTTTTTGTTAATGAGATTCTGATCGTGACCTAGATTTGTTGTGTGTAGTTTTCCCTCGGTAGGGGCCCATAGCGAGGTTTATTGCATGTTTGTAACATATTCCATTTTGAACTTTTAATCCGTGAGCTTTGGCCAGCTCGTGGATTGGATGTTTAAGAAGGACGAGTAGTCTTGTTTGATCAATAAAAACGAACAAATTAACGGTACTTGGTTACGGTTACATACAGTGGGTTTTTTGAATAATTTTTGCCTTTGTCCTCAGAAAACGGTAATGATAGTGAAGGCACTGAATGTTTAGATCCAAGACCAGGGGCTTACGCGCACTCTTCGTGTGCTGTTGCGCGCCCGCCTGGTGCGCTACTGCGCGCACTCCAGGTGCGCTGCTGCGCGCACTCCTCGTGCACTGTTGCGCGCACTCCCCATGCGCTGTTACGCGCACTCCTGGTGCGCTGTTGCGCGCACTCCTGGTGCGCTGCTGCGCGCACGCCTGGTGCGCTGCTGCGCGCACTCCTGGTGCGCTGCTGCGCACACTCCTCGTGTGCTGCTGCACAAACTCCTGGTGTTATTAAAAGGGTTATATATCAGGTAGGTGCGGGAGGATTTTATAAATCTATCTCCCAAATCTACGGCGGTTCCTAACGTTGGTGTATGATAAATTCCAGGGTCATCGAAAGCCGCGTCTCTGCCCACACCCCGGGATTCGAGCCCGCAGACTTCGGGTACGAGACCAGACGCCGCAGGGTGTTCCATGTTTCCTGCTCGGTGCTGACGACATCAGCTCGTGAACTTCCCCAGCGCGTCGGGTTGGAGATCCGAGCGGTTCAGTGAGCCTGCTACGGACAAAGACATATTTCCAAAGTAAGATCTGTCCATTTTTATTTCGAGTCCCGAGTTGACGCTACCCTCATTTCGTTTTTGTTAATGAGATTCTGATCGTGACCTAGATTTGTTGTGTGTAGTTTTCCCTCGGTAGGGGCCCATACCGAGGTTTATTGCATGTTTGTAACATATTCCATTTTGAACTTTTAATCCGTGAGCATTGGCCAGCTCGTGGATTGGATGTTTGAGAAGGACGAGTCGTCTTGTTTGATCAATAAAAACTAACAAATTAACGGTACTTGGTTACGGTTACATACAGTGGGTTTTTTGAATAATTTTTGCCTTTGTCCTCAGAAAACGGTAATGATGGTGAAGGCACTGAATGTTTAGATCCAAGACCAGGGGCTTACGCGCACTCTTCGTGTGCTGTTGCGCGCCCGCCTGGTGCGCTACTGCGCGCACTCCAGGTGCGCTGCTGCGCGCGCTCCTCGTGTGCTGTTGCGCGCACTCCTGGTGCGCTGCTGCGCGCACTCCTGGTGCGCTGCTGCGCGCACTCCTGGTGCGCTGCTGCGCGCACTCCTGGTGCGCCACTGCGCGCACTCCTGGTGCGCTGCTACGCGCACTCCTCGTGCACTGTTGCGCGCACTCCCCATGCGCTGTTACGCGCACTCCTGGTGCGCTGTTGCGCGCACTCCTGGTGCGCTGCTGCGCGCACTCCTGGTGCGCTGCTGCGCGCACTCCTGGTGCGCTGCTGCGCACACTCCTCGTGTGCTGCTGCACGCACTCCTGGTGTTATTAAAAGGGTTATATATCAGGTAGGTGCGGGAGGATTTTATAAATCTATCTCCCAAATCTACGGCGGTTCCTAACGTTGGTGTATGATAAATTCCAGGGTCATCGAAAGCCGCGTCTCCGCCCACACCCCGGGATTAGAGCCCGCAGACTTCGGGTACGAGACCAGACGCCGCAGGGTGTTCCATGTTTCCTGCTCGGTGCTGACGACATCAGCTCGTGAACTTCCCCCAGCGCGTCGGGTTGGAGATCCGAGCGGTTCAGTGAGCCTGCTACGGACAAAGACATATTTCCAAAGTAAGATCTGTCCATTTTTATTTCGAGTCCCGAGTTGACGCTACCCTCATTTCGTTTTTGTTAATGAGATTCTGATCGTGACCTAGATTTGTTGTGTGTAGTTTTCCCTCGGTAGGGGCCCATACCGAGGTTTATTGCATGTTTGTAACATATTCCATTTTGAACTTTTAATCTGTGAGCATTGGCCAGCTCGTGGATTGGATGTTTGAGAAGGACGAGTAGTCTTGTTTGATCAATAAAAACTAACAAATGAACGGTACTTGGTAACGGTTACATACAGTGGGTTTTTTGAATAATTTTTGCCTTTGTCCTCAGAAAACGGTAATGATGGTGAAGGCACTGAATGTTTAGATCTAAGACCAGGGGCTTACGCGCACTCTTCGTGTGCTGTTGCGCGCCCGCCTGGTGCGCTACTGCGCGCACTCCAGGTGCGCTGCTGCGCGCGCTCCTCGTGCGCTGCTACGCGCACTCTTCGTGCACTGTTGCGCGCACTCCCCATGCGCTGTCACGCGCACTCCTGGTGCGCTGTTGCGCGCACTCCTGGTGCGCTGCTGCGCGCACTCCTGGTGCGCTGCTGCGCTCACTCCTCGTGTGCTGCTGCACAAACTCCAGGTGTTATTAAAAGGGTTATATATCAGGTAGGTGCGGGAGGATTTTATAAATCTATCTCCCAAGTCTACGGCGGTTCCTAACGTTGGTGTATGATAAATTCCAGGGTCATCGAAAGCCGCGTCTCTGCCCACACCCCGGGATTCGAGCCCGCAGACTTCGGGTACGAGACCAGACGCCGCAGGGTGTTCCATGTTTCCTGCTCGGTGCTGACGACATCAGCTCGTGAACTTCCCCCAGCGCGTCGGGTTGGAGATCCGAGCGGTTCAGTGAGCCTGCTACGGACAAAGACATATTTCCAAAGTAAGATCTGTCCATTTTTATTTCGAGTCCCGAGTTGACGCTACCCTCATTTCGTTTTTGTTAATGAGATTCTGATCGTGACCTAGATTTGTTGTGTGTAGTTTTCCCTCGGTAGGGGCCCATACCGAGGTTTATTGCATGTTTGTAACATATTCCATTTTGAACTTTTAATCCGTGAGCATTGGCCAGCTCGTGGATTGGATGTTTGAGAAGGACGAGTAGTCTTGTTTGATCAATAAAAACGAACAAATGAACGGTACTTGGTTACGGTTACATACAGTGGGTTTTTTGAATAATTTTTGCCTTTGTCCTCAGAAAACGGTAATGATGGTGAAGGCACTGAATGTTTAGATCCAAGACCAGGGGCTTACGCGCACTCTTCGTGTGCTGTTGCGCGCCCGCCTGGTGCGCTACTGCGCGCGCTCCTCGTGTGCTGTTGCGCGCACTCCTGGTGCGCTGCTGCGCGCACTCCTGGTGCGCTGCTACGCGCACTCCTCGTGCACTGTTGCGCGCACTCCCCATGCGCTGTTACGCGCACTCCTGGTGCGCTGTTGCGCGCACTCCTGGTGCGCTGCTGCGCGCACTCCTGGTGCGCTGCTGCGCACACTCCTCGTGTGCTGCTGCACAAACTCCTGGTGTTATTAAAAGGGTTATATATCAGGTAGGTGCGGGAGGATTTTATAAATCTATCTCCCAAATCTACGGCGGTTCCTAACGTTGGTGTATGATAAATTCCAGGGTCATCGAAAGCCGCGTCTCTGCCCACACCCCGGGATTCGAGCCCGCAGACTTCGGGTACGAGACCAGACGCCGCAGGGTGTTCCATGTTTCCTGCTCGGTGCTGACGACATCAGCTCGTGAACTTCCCCCAGCGCGTCGGGTTGGAGATCCGAGCGGTTCAGTGAGCCTGCTACGGAAAAAGACATATTTCCAAAGTAAGATCTGTCCATTTTTATTTCGAGTCCCGAGTTGACGCTACCCTCATTTCGTTTTTGTTAATGAGATTCTGATCGTGACCTAGATTTGTTGTGTGAGTTTTCCCTCGGTAGGGGCCCATACCGAGGTTTATTGCATGTTTGTAACATATTCCATTTTGAACTTTTAATCCGTGAGCATTGGCCAGCTCGTGGATTGGATGTTTGAGAAGGACGAGTAGTCTTGTTTGATCAATAAAAACGAACAAATTAACGGTACTTGGTTACGGTTACATACAGTGGGTTTTTTGAATAATTTTTGCCTTTGTCCTCAGAAAACGGTAATGATGGTGAAGGCACTGAATGTTTAGATCCAAGACCAGGGGCTTACGCGCACTCTTCGTGTGCTGTTGCGCGCCCGCCTGGTGCGCTACTGCGCGCACTCCAGGTGCGCTGCTGCGCGCGCTCCTCGTGTGCTGTTGCGCGCACTCCTGGTGCGCTGCTGCGCGCACTCCTGGTGCGCCTCTGCGCGCACTCCTGGTGCGCTGCTACGCGCACTCCTCGTGCACTGTTGCGCGCACTCCCCATGCGCTGTTACGCGCACTCCTGGTGCGCTGTTGCGCGCACTCCTGGTGCGCTGCTGCGCGCACGCCTGGTGCGCTGCTGCGCGCACTCCTGGTGCGCTGCTGCGCACACTCCTCGTGTGCTGCTGCACAAACTCCTGGTGTTATTAAAAGGGTTATATATCAGGTAGGTGCGGGAGGATTTTATAAATCTATCTCCCAAATCTACGGCGGTTCCTAACGTTGGTGTATGATAAATTCCAGGGTCATCGAAAGCCGCGTCTCTGCCCACACCCCGGGATTCGAGCCCGCAGACTTCGGGTACGAGACCAGACGCCGCAGGGTGTTCCATGTTTCCTGCTCGGTGCTGACGACATCAGCTCGTGAACTTCCCCCAGCGCGTCGGGTTGGAGATCCGAGCGGTTCAGTGAGCCTGCTACGGACAAAGACATATTTCCAAAGTAAGATCTGTCCATTTTTATTTCGAGTCCCGAGTTGACGCTACCCTCATTTCGTTTTTGTTAATGAGATTCTGATCGTGACCTAGATTTGTTGTGTGTAGTTTTCCCTCGGTAGGGGCCCATACCGAGGTTTATTGCATGTTTGTAACATATTCCATTTTGAACTTTTAATCCGTGAGCATTCAATTTTTCAATTTCAAAATTTCTTTATTATTATAAGATTCAACTTAAGTAACATTGTCAGTGTACATATATCCTAACAGTTACAACAAAATATAAATTGCTTTTTTTAACACTATGGTCATACAAAACTTTTATCATAAATTTTAACGTACAATAATCATAGCTTCCTTAACGTATATACTATTAAAATCGTGCAATCTTTATGTTTGCTTTGATTACAGCTAAACATTTTTAACAAATACAATTTGCGGGTAGAAAAACATTTACTTCAATAACTATGAATGTGACTCGGTCGAGTCATGCTGTGACGTAGGCGTAGGCAGCAAGAGCCGGTAGAACGCTGCGTGGTTACATGCATAAGCGAGCGCGTGCCGCAGCCGCCCGCCGCGATAGCCGCCGCGGTCCGATACCCACTGGTAAAGCTGCGGGGCGACTCGCGCGGCGGAACGACCCGCGGATCGCGCGCGCTCATGTAATGGGTCACGGCCTAATCTTTGCACTCAAGTCTGTGACTCAGAAAGATATGGTGGGGAAGTTTGTATCGACAATAAGTATCGATAAAATTTAAGTTAGTGGCACGAGTTGTGCAAAGTGAGTTTATTAGTTTATTTTTACTTTGGGAATTAGTATAAAGATAAAACTTTTCGGAAAGTTTATAAATATATACATCAATACGTGGAAGGCCAATTGTTATGTGCAAGTTATAAAGGTTAGTACGAAATGGGGTATTATATGAGATTTTAAGCGCTTTGTTTTGTAACACCTGCAGTTTATTTAAGTTGGTTACGCATGTACCGCTCCAGACTGGACAAGCGTAAGTAATGCACGGGCGGACCAGGGTGCAGTAGATCTGCAGTTTAGTGTGGCAGCTGAGGTTGGATCTCCTGTTCAGCACAGGGCTCAAGGCATTTAAGGCTTTAATACCTTTTAAGCGCAACATTTTTGTATTTTCTGTCCAGTTGAGCTTGTTGTCTAGAACAGTACCTAAATACTTAACTGATCTACTCCAACTGACACTGTGACCATTAATATTGAGCACGCGCGTAGGCAAGGATCTTTGGCGGGTAAAGAGAATCGCTTCCGTTTTAGACCCGTTAATTTTGAGCTTCCATCTATTAAAGTACTCAATTAGCAAGTCAATGGCTAGTTGTAGCCGTGATATCACTATGTCAACATCTGGCGATGACGTCATACACGCGGTATCATCGGCGAAACACGCTAGCTTGGTGCGAGTTTGAACTGGAATGTCGTTCAAATAGAGGAGAAATAGGTATGGGCCTAATATTGAGCCTTGCGGGACTCCAGCAGGCACTGGAAAAAGGTCAGATTTACTGCTTTTAATGTGGACGCGAAAACTTCGTTCAGAGAGATAAGAGTAGGTCATTTTTATTACAGAAGCGGGTAGGCCTAGAGAATAGAGTTTATGAATGAGGGCCTTATGCCAAACGCTGTCAAAAGCTTTTTCGACGTCTAAAAGGAACATTCCAGTAGAATTTTTCAGGTTAAGGTTGTGGGAGACCGTTTCAGCGACTCTTGCCAGCTGTTGGACAGTGGAATGCCCTTGGCGAAATCCAAATTGTTCTTCAATTAAAAGGTGGCTTGATAACTTGAGTAGCCGTTTATAAAAAATTTTTTCGAACAATTTCCCCAAACAGGGCAATAGACTGATGGGACGGTATGATACTGGATTGGAGAAGTCCTTTCCTGGTTTGTGAATGGCTATAACTTTAGCCACTTTCCATGGTGAGGGGAAGTAGCTAAGAGTTATACATGCATTAAAAAGTTTTGTTAGTTGCACTACGCACTTTTGGGGAATGTTTTTAATTACTACATTTGTAATTTCATCGGGACCAGGTGCTTTACGTGGTTTTAAACTCAGGATAGCTTTTTTGACTTCCCAGGGACGGACGAGCATGGAATGGTCAGGGCTAGAGGCTTGTTCTAGAATGCTGCCTACAGAGTCGAAAACGATTGATGAAATATCGCTTGGCCAATCATTAGTCAAGAGCATGTTGTTCAAGAAACTCTTGGCTAGTGCTTGGCATTGTTCACCTTCAGTAGTAGTAAGCGAATTGTCATCCGTTTTCAGAGAGGGTATAGTAGTTGAAGCATCTGAGCGGAGCGATCTGGCAAGTCGCCATAGATCTTTCCCGGGGTTGTCGACTCTTTGTAACTTCTGATGCCACATAATATCATTGTACTGCTTGATAGAGGTTGCGATTTCTATTTTTAGGTTGTAGAAACGATGGTTCAATGTTTTGCGTACTAGGTGGCGTGTTTCTATAGAAGCGTACCTACGTAGTTTATTTTTTAGCCTGATGAGCCTTTGGATACGCCTAGGCAAAGAGCAGATGGACCATGGCCGCAACTTGCTGATGGGTACACTTGAATCCCTAGCATCAAGTATGTTTTTCTGGAGCTGGGAAACTGTGTTATCTATTGCGGATGCCGTAAGGAATGTTTCGGAGGTAAGAATAGTGTTATTATTTAGCTGCTGTCGAAATTTATTCCAGTCAGCTTTAGCGTAGTTAAATTTGGTTATGGGATGACGTTGGAATTTCATTTTAAAAGTAGCAAGGACTGGAAAGTGATTAGAAGACAAGGCTGAGATAGTTGTGATAGATTCCAGGGCAAATACATTTTTAGTTAACAGTAAGTCCGGAATAGATGGCATATCACCAGCACGATAAGGGACAAGAGTTACTTTCTGTGGAGCATGAATCGTAAAGTCATTGTTAGTCATGTGATCATACAGGGTTAGTCCATGCTTGTTAGGATGACTCGGTGACCACAAGGGATGCTTCGAGTTCAGATCGCCCATTGCAATAACTTTGACACCCGTAGCCATTAAGTGATCGATGTCAGTAGTGATGAGTGGAGAATTTGGAGATTGGTAAATCGAATAAATAATAAGATTGTTATTTGAGTTAAGATTCAGTGAGACGCCTACAGCTTCAAGTTTCTGTGTTTTAGGTGAGGGGAGTACATTGTGAGCTAAGTCAGAACGTACCAATATGGCTACACCCTGGCCAGAGCCATCACTGCGCTTGTCCATACGGTAACAAGCAAATCCAGGAATTTTAAGATTGAGACGGTTATTGATTCTAGTTTCGTTGAGTGCAATGATATCGGCCCTAAGCTTACTTACTGCGAGATCGGCCAGCTCCTGTTGCTTTTTATGTACGCCATCTGCGTTCCAGTAAACTAGGCGCAATTCTTGGTTACTACACATAGTGACCCATATGTGTCACTATAAGAATAACTTTTTCCATGACAGTGACACAATCCGTGAGCATTGGCCAGCTCGTGGATTGGATGTTTGAGAAGGACGAGTAGTCTTGTTTGATCAATAAAAACGAACAAATTAACGGTACTTGGTTACGGTTACATACAGTGGGTTTTTTGAATAATTTTTGCCTTTGTCCTCAGAAAACGGTAATGATGGTGAAGGCACTGAATGTTTAGATCCAAGACCAGGGGCTTACGCGCACTCTTCGTGTGCTGTTGCGCGCCCGCCTGGTGCGCTACTGCGCGCGCTCCTCGTGTGCTGTTGCGCGCACTCCTGGTGCGCTGCTGCGCGCACTCCTGGTGCGCTGCTACGCGCACTCCTCGTGCACTGTTGCGCGCACTCCCCATGCGCTGTTACGCGCACTCCTGGTGCGCTGTTGCGCGCACTCCTGGTGCGCTGCTGCGCGCTCTCCTGGTGCGCTGCTGCGCACACTCCTCGTGTGCTGCTGCACAAACTCCTGGTGTTATTAAAAGGGTTATATATCAGGTAGGTGCGGGAGGATTTTATAAATCTATCTCCCAAATCTACGGCGGTTCCTAACGTTGGTGTATGATAAATTCCAGGGTCATCGAAAGCCGCGTCTCTGCCCACACCCCGGGATTCGAGCCCGCAGACTTCGGGTACGAGACCAGACGCCGCAGGGTGTTCCATGTTTCCTGCTCGGTGCTGACGACATCAGCTCGTGAACTTCCCCCAGCGCGTCGGGTTGGAGATCCGAGCGGTTCAGTGAGCCTGCTACGGACAAAGACATATTTCCAAAGTAAGATCTGTCCATTTTTATTTCGAGTCCCGAGTTGACGCTACCCTCATTTCGTTTTTGTTAATGAGATTCTGATCGTGACCTAGATTTGTTGTGTGAGTTTTCCCTCGGTAGGGGCCCATACCGAGGTTTATTGCATGTTTGTAACATATTCCATTTTGAACTTTTAATCCGTGAGCATTGGCCAGCTCGTGGATTGGATGTTTGAGAAGGACGAGTAGTCTTGTTTGATCAATAAAAACGAACAAATTAACGGTACTTGGTTACGGTTACATACAGTGGGTTTTTTGAATAATTTTTGCCTTTGTCCTCAGAAAACGGTAATGATGGTGAAGGCACTGAATGTTTAGATCCAAGACCAGGGGCTTACGCGCACTCTTCGTGTGCTGTTGCGCGCCCGCCTGGTGCGCTACTGCGCGCACTCCAGGTGCGCTGCTGCGCGCGCTCCTCGTGTGCTGTTGCGCGCACTCCTGGTGCGCTGCTGCGCGCACTCCTGGTGCGCCTCTGCGCGCACTCCTGGTGCGCTGCTACGCGCACTCCTCGTGCACTGTTGCGCGCACTCCCCATGCGCTGTTACGCGCACTCCTGGTGCGCTGTTGCGCGCACTCCTGGTGCGCTGCTGCGCGCACGCCTGGTGCGCTGCTGCGCGCACTCCTGGTGCGCTGCTGCGCACACTCCTCGTGTGCTGCTGCACAAACTCCTGGTGTTATTAAAAGGGTTATATATCAGGTAGGTGCGGGAGGATTTTATAAATCTATCTCCCAAATCTACGGCGGTTCCTAACGTTGGTGTATGATAAATTCCAGGGTCATCGAAAGCCGCGTCTCTGCCCACACCCCGGGATTCGAGCCCGCAGACTTCGGGTACGAGACCAGACGCCGCAGGGTGTTCCATGTTTCCTGCTCGGTGCTGACGACATCAGCTCGTGAACTTCCCCCAGCGCGTCGGGTTGGAGATCCGAGCGGTTCAGTGAGCCTGCTACGGACAAAGACATATTTCCAAAGTAAGATCTGTCCATTTTTATTTCGAGTCCCGAGTTGACGCTACCCTCATTTCGTTTTTGTTAATGAGATTCTGATCGTGACCTAGATTTGTTGTGTGTAGTTTTCCCTCGGTAGGGGCCCATACCGAGGTTTATTGCATGTTTGTAACATATTCCATTTTGAACTTTTAATCCGTGAGCATTGGCCAGCTCGTGGATTGGATGTTTGAGAAGGACGAGTAGTCTTGTTTGATCAATAAAAACGAACAAATTAACGGTACTTGGTTACGGTTACATACAGTGGGTTTTTTGAATAATTTTTGCCTTTGTCCTCAGAAAACGGTAATGATGGTGAAGGCACTGAATGTTTAGATCCAAGACCAGGGGCTTACGCGCACTCTTCGTGTGCTGTTGCGCGCCCGCCTGGTGCGCTACTGCGCGCGCTCCTCGTGTGCTGTTGCGCGCACTCCTGGTGCGCTGCTGCGCGCACTCTTGGTGCGCTGCTACGCGCACTCCTCGTGCACTGTTGCGCGCACTCCCCATGCGCTGTTACGCGCACTCCTGGTGCGCTGCTGCGCGCACTCCTGGTGCGCTGCTGCGCACACTCCTCGTGTGCTGCTGCACAAACTCCTGGTGTTATTAAAAGGGTTATATATCAGGTAGGTGCGGGAGGATTTTATAAATCTATCTCCCAAATCTACGGCGGTTCCTAACGTTGGTGTATGATAAATTCCAGGGTCATCGAAAGCCGCGTCTCTGCCCACACCCCGGGATTCGAGCCCGCAGACTTCGGGTACGAGACCAGACGCCGCAGGGTGTTCCATGTTTCCTGCTCGGTGCTGACGACATCAGCTCGTGAACTTCCCCCAGCGCGTCGGGTTGGAGATCCGAGCGGTTCAGTGAGCCTGCTACGGACAAAGACATATTTCCAAAGTAAGATCTGTCCATTTTTATTTCGAGTCCCGAGTTGACGCTACCCTCATTTCGTTTTTGTTAATGAGATTCTGATCTTGACCTAGATTTGTTGTGTGTAGTTTTCCCTCGGTAGGGGCCCATACCGAGGTTTATTGCATGTTTGTAACATATTCCATTTTGAACTTATAATCCGTGAGCATTGGCCAGCTCGTGGATTGGATGTTTGAGAAGGACGAGTAGTCTTGTTTGATCAATAAAAACTAACAAATTAACGGTACTTGGTTACGGTTACATACAGTGGGTTTTTTTAATAATTTTTGCCTTTGTCCTCAGAAAACGGTAATGATGGTGAAGGCACTGAATGTTTAGATCCAAGACCAGGGGCTTACGCGCACTCTTCGTGTGCTGTTGCGCGCCCGCCTGGTGCGCTACTGCGCGCACTCCAGGTGCGCTGCTGCGCGCGCTCCTCGTGTGCTGTTGCGCGCACTCCTGGTGCGCTGCTGCGCGCACTCCTGGTGCGCCACTGCGCGCACTCCTGGTGCGCTGCTACGCGCACTCCTCGTGCACTGTTGCGCGCACTCCCCATGCGCTGTTACGCGCACTCCTGGTGCGCTGTTGCGCGCACTCCTGGTGCGCTGCTGCGCGCACTCCTGGTGCGCTGCTGCGCACACTCCTCGTGTGCTGCTTCACGCACTCCTGGTGTTATTAAAAGGGTTATATATCAGGTAGGTGCGGGAGGATTTTATAAATCTATCTCCCAAATCTACGGCGGTTCCTAACGTTGGTGTATGATAAATTCCAGGGTCATCGAAAGCCGCGTCTCCGCCCACACCCCGGGATTCGAGCCCGCAGACTTCGGGTACGAGACCAGACGCCGCAGGGTGTTCCATGTTTCCTGCTCGGTGCTGACGACATCAGCTCGTGAACTTCCCCCAGCGCGTCGGGTTGGAGATCCGAGCGGTTCAGTGAGCCTGCTACGGACAAAGACATATTTCCAAATTAAGATCTGTCCATTTTTATTTCGAGTCCCGAGTTGACGCTACCCTCATTTCGTTTTTGTTAATGAGATTCTGATCGTGACCAAGATTTGTTGTGTGAGTTTTCCCTCGGTAGGGGCCCATACCGAGGTTTATTGCATGTTTGTAACATATTCCATTTTGAACTTTTAATCCGTGAGCATTGGCCAGCTCGTGGATTGGATGTTTGAGAAGGACGAGTAGTCTTGTTTGATCAATAAAAACTAACAATTGAACGGTACTTGGTTACGGTTACATACAGTGGGTTTTTTGAATAATTTTTGCCTTTGTCCTCAGAAAACAGTAATGATGGTGAAGGCACTGAATGTTAAGATCCAAGACCAGGGGCTTACGCGCAATCTTCGTGTGCTGTTGCGCGCATGCCTGGTGCGCTACTGCGCGCACTCCAGGTGCGCTGCTGCGCGCGCTCCTCTTGTGCTGTTGCGCGCACTCCTGGTGCGCTGCTGCGCGCACTCCTGGTGCGCCACTGCGCGCATTCCTGGTGCGCTGCTACGCGCACTCCTCGTGCACTGTTGCGCGCACTCCCCATGCGCTGTTACGCGCACTCCTGGTGCGCTGTTGCGCGCACTCCTGGTGCGCTGCTGCGCGCACTCCTGGTGCGCTGCTGCGCACACTCCTCGTGTGCTGCTGCACGCACTCCTGGTGTTATTAAAAGGGTTATATATCAGGTAGGTGCGGGAGGATTTTATAAATCTATCTCCCAAATCTACGGCGGTTCCTAACGTTGGTGTATGATAAATTCCAGGGTCATCGAAAGCCGCGTCTCCGCCCACACCCCGGGATTCGAGCCCGCAGACTTCGGGTACGAGACCAGACGCCGCAGGGTGTTCCATGTTTCCTGCTCGGTGCTGACGACATCAGCTCGTGAACTTCCCCCAGCGCGTCGGGTTGGAGATCCGAGCGGTTCAGTGAGCCTGCTACGGACAAAGACATATTTCAAAAGTAAGATCTGTCCATTTTTATTTCGAGTCCCGAGTTGACGCTACCCTCATTTCGTTTTTGTTAATGAGATTCTGATCGTGACCTAGATTTGTTGTGTGTAGTTTTCCCTCGGTAGGGGCCCATACCGAGGTTTATTGCATGTTTGTAACATATTCCATTTTGAACTTTTAATCTGTGAGCATTGGCCAGCTCGTGGATTGGATGTTTGAGAAGGACGAGTAGTCTTGTTTGATCAATAAAAACTAACAAATGAACGGTACTTGGTAACGGTTACATACAGTGGGTTTTTTGAATAATTTTTGCCTTTGTCCTCAGAAAACGGTAATGATGGTGAAGGCACTGAATGTTAAGATCCAAGACCAGGGGCTTACGCGCACTCTTCGTGTGCTGTTGCGCGCCCGCCTGGTGCGCTACTGCGCGCACTCCAGGTGCGCTGCTGCGCGCGCTCCTCGTGCGCTGCTACGCGCACTCCTCGTGCACTGTTGCGCGCACTCCCCATGCGCTGTTACGCGCACTCCTGGTGCGCTGTTGCACGCACTCCTGGTGCGCTGCTGCGCGCACTCCTGGTGCGCTGCTGCGCACACTCCTCGTGTGCTGCTGCACGCACTCCTGGTGTTATTAAAAGGGTTATATATCAGGTAGGTGCGGGAGGATTTTATAAATCTATCTCCCAAATCTACGGCGGTTCCTAACGTTGGTGTATGATAAATTCCAGGGTCATCGAAAGCCGCGTCTCCGCCCACACCCCGGGATTCGAGCCCGCAGACTTCGGGTACGAGACCAGACGCCGCAGGGTGTTCCATGTTTCCTGCTCGGTGCTGACGACATCAGCTCGTGAACTTCCCCCAGCGCGTCAGGTTGGAGATCCGAGCGGTTCAGTGAGCCTGCTACGGACAAAGACATATTTCCAAAGTAAGATCTGTCCATTTTTATTTCGAGTCCCGAGTTGACGCTACCCTCATTTCGTTTTTGTTAATGAGATTCTGATCGTGACCTAGATTTGTTGTGTGTAGTTTTCCCTCGGTAGGGGCCCATACCGAGGTTTATTGCATGTTTGTAACATATTCCATTTTGAACTTTTAATCCGTGAGCATTGGCCAGCTCGTGGATTGGATGTTTGAGAAGAACAAGTAGTCTTGTTTGATCAATAAAAACGAACAAATTAACGGTACTTGGTTACGGCTACATACAGTGGGTTTTTTGAATAATTTTTGCCTTTGTCCTCAGAAAACGGTAATGATGGTGAAGGCACTGAATGTTTAGATCCAAGACCAGGGGCTTGCGCGCACTCTTCGTGTGCTGTTGCGCGCCCGCCTGGTGCGCTACTGCGCGCACTCCAGGTGCGCTGCTGCGCGCGCTCCTCGTGCGCTGCTACGCGCACTCCTCGTGCACTGTTGCGCGCACTCCCCATGCGCTGTTACGCGCACTCCTGGTGCGCTGTTGCGCGCACTCCTGGTGCGCTGCTGCGCGCACTCCTGGTGCGCTGCTGCGCACACTTCTCGTGTGCTGCTGCACGCACTCCTGGTGTTATTAAAAGGGTTATATATCAGGTAGGTGCGGGAGGATTTTATAAATCTATCTCCTAAATCTACGGCGGTTCCTAACGTTGGTGTATGATGAATTCCAGGGTCGTCGAAAGCCGCGTCTCCGCCCACACCCCGGGATTCGAGCCCGCAGACTTCGGGTACGAGACCAGACGCCGCAGGGTGTTCCATGTTTCCTGCTCGGTGCTGACGACATCAGCTCGTGAACTTCCCCCAGCGCGTCGGGTTGGAGATCCGAGCGGTTCAGTGAGCCTGCTACGGACAAAGACATATTTCAAAAGTAAGATCTGTCCATTTTTATTTCGAGTCCCGAGTTGACGCTACCCTCATTTCGTTTTTGTTAATGAGATTCTGATCGTGACCTAGATTTGTTGTGTGTAGTTTTCCCTCGGTAGGGGCCCATACCGAGGTTTATTGCATGTTTGTAACATATTCCATTTTGAACTTTTAATCTGTGAGCATTGGCCAGCTCGTGGATTGGATGTTTGAGAAGGACGAGTAGTCTTGTTTGATCAATAAAAACTAACAAATGAACGGTACTTGGTAACGGTTACATACAGTGGGTTTTTTGAATAATTTTTGCCTTTGTCCTCAGAAAACGGTAATGATGGTGAAGGCACTGAATGTTAAGATCCAAGACCAGGGGCTTACGCGCACTCTTCGTGTGCTGTTGCGCGCCCGCCTGGTGCGCCACTGCGCGCACTCCAGGTGCGCTGCTGCGCGCGCTCCTCGTGCGCTGCTACGCGCACTCCTCGTGCACTGTTGCGCGCACTCCCCATGCGCTGTTACGCGCACTCCTGGTGCGCTGTTGCACGCACTCCTGGTGCGCTGCTGCGCGCACTCCTGGTGCGCTGCTGCGCACACTCCTCGTGTGCTGCTGCACGCACTCCTGGTGTTATTAAAAGGGTTATATATCAGGTAGGTGCGGGAGGATTTTATAAATCTATCTCCCAAATCTACGGCGGTTCCTAACGTTGGTGTATGATAAATTCCAGGGTCATCGAAAGCCGCGTCTCCGCCCACACCCCGGGATTCGAGCCCGCAGACTTCGGGTACGAGACCAGACGCCGCAGGGTGTTCCATGTTTCCTGCTCGGTGCTGACGACATCAGCTCGTGAACTTCCCCCAGCGCGTCAGGTTGGAGATCCGAGCGGTTCAGTGAGCCTGCTACGGACAAAGACATATTTCCAAAGTAAGATCTGTCCATTTTTATTTCGAGTCCCGAGTTGACGCTACCCTCATTTCGTTTTTGTTAATGAGATTCTGATCGTGACCTAGATTTGTTGTGTGTAGTTTTCCCTCGGTAGGGGCCCATACCGAGGTTTATTGCATGTTTGTAACATATTCCATTTTGAACTTTTAATCCGTGAGCATTGGCCAGCTCGTGGATTGGATGTTTGAGAAGAACAAGTAGTCTTGTTTGATCAATAAAAACGAACAAATTAACGGTACTTGGTTACGGCTACATACAGTGGGTTTTTTGAATAATTTTTGCCTTTGTCCTCAGAAAACGGTAATGATGGTGAAGGCACTGAATGTTTAGATCCAAGACCAGGGGCTTGCGCGCACTCTTCGTGTGCTGTTGCGCGCCCGCCTGGTGCGCTACTGCGCGCACTCCAGGTGCGCTGCTGCGCGCGCTCCTCGTGCGCTGCTACGCGCACTCCTCGTGCACTGTTGCGCGCACTCCCCATGCGCTGTTACGCGCACTCCTGGTGCGCTGTTGCGCGCACTCCTGGTGCGCTGCTGCGCGCACTCCTGGTGCGCTGCTGCGCACACTTCTCGTGTGCTGCTGCACGCACTCCTGGTGTTATTAAAAGGGTTATATATCAGGTAGGTGCGGGAGGATTTTATAAATCTATCTCCTAAATCTACGGCGGTTCCTAACGTTGGTGTATGATGAATTCCAGGGTCATCGAAAGCCGCGTCTCCGCCCACACCCCAGGATTCGAGCCCGCAGACTTCGGGTACGAGACCAGACGCCGCAGGGTGTTCCACGTTTCCTGCTCGGTGCTGACGACATCAGCTCGTGAACTTCCCCCAGCGCGTCGGGTTGGAGATCCGAGCGGTTCAGTGAGCCTGCTACGGACAAAGACATATTTAGAGTCCCGAGTTGACGCTACCCTCATTTCGTTTTTGTTAATGAGATTCTGATCGTGACCTAGATTTGTTGTGAGTTTTCCCTCGGTAGGGGCCCATACCGAGATTTAATTCCATGTTTGTAACATATTCCATTTTGAACTTTTAATCCGTGAGCATTGGCCAGCTCGTGGATTGGATGTTTGAGAAGGACGAGTAGTCTTGTTTGATCAATAAAAACTAACAAATTAACGGTACTTGGTTACGGTTACATACAGTGGGTTTTTTGTATAATTTTTGCCTTTGTCCTCAGAAAACGGTAATGATGGTGAAGGCACTGAATGTTTAGATCCAAGACCAGGGGCTTACGCGCACTCTTCGTGTGCTGTTGCGCGCCCACCTGGTGCGCTACTGCGCACACTCCTCGTGTGCTGCTGCACGCACTCCTGGTGTTATTAAAAGGGTTATATATCAGGTAGGTGCGGGAGGATTTTATAAATCTATCTCCCAAATCTACGGCGGTTCCTAACGTTGGTGTATGATAAATTCCAGGGTCATCGAAAGCCGCGTCTCCGCCCACACCCCGGGATTCGAGCCCGCAGACTTCGGGTACGAGACCAGACGCCGCAGGGTGTTCCATGTTTCCTGCTCGGTGCTGACGACATCAGCTCGTGAACTTCCCCCAGCGCGTCGGGTTGGAGTTCCGAGCGGTTCAGTGAGCCTGCTACGGACACAGACATATTTAGAGTCCCGAGTTGACGCTACCCTCATTTCGTTTTTGTTAATGAGATTCTGATCGTGACCTAGATTTGTTGTGTGTAGTTTTCCCTCGGTAGGGGCCCATACCGAGGTTTATTGCATGTTTGTAACATATTCCATTTTGAACTTTTAATCCGTGAGCATTGGCCAGCTCGTGGATTGGATGTTTGAGAAGGACGAGTAGTCTTGTTTGATCAATAAAAACGAACAAATTAACGGTACTTGGTTACGGTTACATACAGTGGGTTTTTTGAATAATTTTTGCCTTTGTCCTCAGAAAACGGTAATGATGGTGAAGGCACTGAATGTTTAGATCCAAGACCAGGGGCTTACGCGCACTCTTCGTGTGCTGTTGCGCGCCCGCCTGGTGCGCTACTGCGCGCACTCCAGGTGCGCTGCTGCGCGCGCTCCTCGTGTGCTGTTGCGCGCACTCCTGGTGCGCTGCTGCGCGCACTCCTGGTGCGCCACTGCGCGCACTCCTGGTGCGCTGCTACGCGCACTCCTCGTGCACTGTTGCGCGCACTCCCCATGCGCTGTTACGCGCACTCCTGGTGCGCTGTTGCGCGCACTCCTGGTGCGCTGCTGCGCGCACTCCTGGTGCGCTGCTGCGCACACTCCTCGTGTGCTGCTTCACGCACTCCTGGTGTTATTAAAAGGGTTATATATCAGGTAGGTGCGGGAGGATTTTATAAATCTATCTCCCAAATCTACGGCGGTTCCTAACGTTGGTGTATGATAAATTCCAGGGTCATCGAAAGCCGCGTCTCCGCCCACACCCCGGGATTCGAGCCCGCAGACTTCGGGTACGAGACCAGACGCCGCAGGGTGTTCCATGTTTCCTGCTCGGTGCTGACGACATCAGCTCGTGAACTTCCCCCAGCGCGTCGGGTTGGAGATCCGAGCGGTTCAGTGAGCCTGCTACGGACAAAGACATATTTCCAAAGTAAGATCTGTCCATTTTTATTTCGAGTCCCGAGTTGACGCTACCCTCATTTCGTTTTTGTTAATGAGATTCTGATCGTGACCTAGATTTGTTGTGTGTAGTTTTCCCTCGGTAGGGGCCCATACCGAGGTTTATTGCATGTTTGTAACATATTCCATTTTGAACTTTTAATCCGTGAGCATTGGCCAGCTCGTGGATTGGATGTTTGAGAAGGACGAGTAGTCTTGTTTGATCAATAAAAACGAACAAATTAACGGTACTTGGTTACGGTTACATACAGTGGGTTTTTTGAATAATTTTTGCCTTTGTCCTCAGAAAACGGTAATGATGGTGAAGGCACTGAATGTTTAGATCCAAGACCAGGGGCTTACGCGCACTCTTCGTGTGCTGTTGCGCGCCCGCCTGGTGCGCTACTGCGCGCACTCCAGGTGCGCTGCTGCGCGCGCTCCTCGTGTGCTGTTGCGCGCACTCCTGGTGCGCTGCTGCGCGCACTCCTGGTGCGCCACTGCGCGAACTCCTGGTGCGCTGCTACGCGCACTCCTCGTGCACTGTTGCGCGCACTCCCCATGCGCTGTTACGCGCACTCCTGGTGCGCTGTTGCGCGCACTCCTGGTGCGCTGCTGCGCGCACTCCTGGTGCGCTGCTGCGCACACTCTTCGTGTGCTGCTGCACGCACTCCTGGTGTTATTAAAAGGGTTATATATCAGGTAGGTGCGGGAGGATTTTATAAATCTATCTCCCAAATCTACGGCGGTTCCTAACGTTGGTGTATGATAAATTCCAGGGTCATCGAAAGCCGCGTCTCCGCCCACACCCCGGGATTCGAGCCCGCAGACTTCGGGTACGAGACCAGACGCCGCAGGGTGTTCCATGTTTCCTGCTCGGTGCTGACGACATCAGCTCGTGAACTTCCCCCAGCGCGTCGGGTTGGAGTTCCGAGCGGTTCAGTGAGCCTGCTACGGACACAGACATATTTAGAGTCCCGAGTTGACGCTACCCTCATTTCGTTTTTGTTAATGAGATTCTGATCGTGACCTAGATTTGTTGTGTGTAGTTTTCCCTCGGTAGGGGCCCATACCGAGGTTTATTGCATGTTTGTAACATATTCCATTTTGAACTTTTAATCCGTGAGCATTGGCCAGCTCGTGGATTGGATGTTTGAGAAGGACGAGTAGTCTTGTTTGATCAATAAAAACGAACAAATTAACGGTACTTGGTTACGGTTACATACAGTGGGTTTTTTGAATAATTTTTGCCTTTGTCCTCAGAAAACGGTAATGATGGTGAAGGCACTGAATGTTTAGATCCAAGACCAGGGGCTTACGCGCACTCTTCGTGTGCTGTTGCGCGCCCGCCTGGTGCGCTACTGCGCGCACTCCAGGTGCGCTGCTGCGCGCGCTCCTCGTGTGCTGTTGCGCGCACTCCTGGTGCGCTGCTGCGCGCACTCCTGGTGCGCCACTGCGCGAACTCCTGGTGCGCTGCTACGCGCACTCCTCGTGCACTGTTGCGCGCACTCCCCATGCGCTGTTACGCGCACTCCTGGTGCGCTTTTGCGCGCACTCCTGGTGCGCTGCTGCGCGCACTACTGGTGCGCTGCTGCGCACACTCTTCGTGTGCTGCTGCACGCACTCCTGGTGTTATTAAAAGGGTTATATATCAGGTAGGTAAGGGAGGATTTTATAAATCTATCTCCCAAATCTACGGCGGTTCCTAACGTTGGTGTATGATAAATTCCAGGGTCGTCGAAAGCCGCGTCTCCGCCCACACCCCGGGATTCGAGCCCGCAGACTTCGGGTACGAGACCAGACGCCGCAGGGTGTTCCATGTTTCCTGCTCGGTGCTGACGACATCAGCTCGTGAACTTCCCCCAGCGCGTCGGGTTGGAGATCCGAGCGGTTCAGTGAGCCTGCTACGGACAAAGACATATTTCCAAATTAAGATCTGTCCATTTTTATTTCGAGTCCCGAGTTGACGCTACCCTCATTTCGTTTTTGTTAATGAGATTCTGATCGTGACCAAGATTTGTTGTGTGAGTTTTCCCTCGGTAGGGGCCCATACCGAGGTTTATTGCATGTTTGTAACATATTCCATTTTGAACTTTTAATCCGTGAGCATTGGCCAGCTCGTGGATTGGATGTTTGAGAAGGACGAGTAGTCTTGTTTGATCAATAAAAACTAACAAATTAACGGTACTTGGTTACGGTTACATACAGTGGGTTTTTTGAATAATTTTTGCCTTTGTCCTCAGAAAACAGTAATGATGGTGAAGGCACTGAATGTTAAGATCCAAGACCAGGGGCTTACGCGCAATCTTCGTGTGCTGTTGCGCGCATGCCTGGTGCGCTACTGCGCGCACTCCAGGTGCGCTGCTGCGCGCGCTCCTCTTGTGCTGTTGCGCACACTCCTGGTGCGCTGCTGCGCGCACTCCTGGTGCGCCACTGCGCGCATTCCTGGTGCGCTGCTACGCGCACTCCTCGTGCACTGTTGCGCGCACTCCCCATGCGCTGTTACGCGCACTCCTGGTGCGCTGTTGCGCGCACTCCTGGTGCGCTGCTGCGCGCACTCCTGGTGCGCTGCTGCGCACACTCCTCGTGTGCTGCTGCACGCACTCCTGGTGTTATTAAAAGGGTTATATATCAGGTAGGTGCGGGAGGATTTTATAAATCTATCTCCCAAATCTACGGCGGTTCCTAACGTTGGTGTATGATAAATTCCAGGGTCATCGAAAGCCGCGTCTCCGCCCACACCCCGGGATTCGAGCCCGCAGACTTCGGGTACGAGACCAGACGCCGCAGGGTGTTCCATGTTTCCTGCTCGGTGCTGACGACATCAGCTCGTGAACTTCCCCCAGCGCGTCGGGTTGGAGATCCGAGCGGTTCAGTGAGCCTGCTACGGACAAAGACATATTTCAAAAGTAAGATCTGTCCATTTTTATTTCGAGTCCCGAGTTGACGCTACCCTCATTTCGTTTTTGTTAATGAGATTCTGATCGTGACCTAGATTTGTTGTGTGTAGTTTTCCCTCGGTAGGGGCCCATACCGAGGTTTATTGCATGTTTGTAACATATTCCATTTTGAACTTTTAATCTGTGAGCATTGGCCAGCTCGTGGATTGGATGTTTGAGAAGGACGAGTAGTCTTGTTTGATCAATAAAAACTAACAAATGAACGGTACTTGGTAACGGTTACATACAGTGGGTTTTTTGAATAATTTTTGCCTTTGTCCTCAGAAAACGGTAATGATGGTGAAGGCACTGAATGTTAAGATCCAAGACCAGGGGCTTACGCGCACTCTTCGTGTGCTGTTGCGCGCCCGCCTGGTGCGCTACTGCGCGCACTCCAGGTGCGCTGCTGCGCGCGCTCCTCGTGCGCTGCTACGCGCACTCCTCGTGCACTGTTGCGCGCACTCCCCATGCGCTGTTACGCGCACTCCTGGTGCGCTGTTGCGCGCACTCCTGGTGCGCTGCTGCGCGCACTCCTGGTGCGCTGCTGCGCACACTCCTCGTGTGCTGCTGCACGCACTCCTGGTGTTATTAAAAGGGTTATATATCAGGTAGGTGCGGGAGGATTTTATAAATCTATCTCCCAAATCTACGGCGGTTCCTAACGTTGGTGTATGATAAATTCCAGGGTCATCGAAAGCCGCGTCTCCGCCCACACCCCGGGATTCGAGCCCGCAGACTTCGGGTACGAGACCAGACGCCGCAGGGTGTTCCATGTTTCCTGCTCGGTGCTGACGACATCAGCTCGTGAACTTCCCCCAGCGCGTCAGGTTGGAGATCCGAGCGGTTCAGTGAGCCTGCTACGGACAAAGACATATTTCCAAAGTAAGATCTGTCCATTTTTATTTCGAGTCCCGAGTTGACGCTACCCTCATTTCGTTTTTGTTAATGAGATTCTGATCGTGACCTAGATTTGTTGTGTGTAGTTTTCCCTCGGTAGGGGCCCATACCGAGGTTTATTGCATGTTTGTAACATATTCCATTTTGAACTTTTAATCCGTGAGCATTGGCCAGCTCGTGGATTGGATGTTTGAGAAGGACGAGTAGTCTTGTTTGATCAATAAAAACGAACAAATTAACGGTACTTGGTTACGGCTACATACAGTGGGTTTTTTGAATAATTTTTGCCTTTGTCCTCAGAAAACGGTAATGATGGTGAAGGCACTGAATGTTTAGATCCAAGACCAGGGGCTTGCGCGCACTCTTCGTGTGCTGTTGCGCGCCCGCCTGGTGCGCTACTGCGCGCACTCCAGGTGCGCTGCTGCGCGCGCTCCTCGTGCGCTGCTACGCGCACTCCTCGTGCACTGTTGCGCGCACTCCCCATGCGCTGTTACGCGCACTCCTGGTGCGCTGTTGCGCGCACTCCTGGTGCGCTGCTGCGCGCACTCCTGGTGCGCTGCTGCGCACACTTCTCGTGTGCTGCTGCACGCACTCCTGGTGTTATTAAAAGGGTTATATATCAGGTAGGTGCGGGAGGATTTTATAAATCTATCTCCTAAATCTACGGCGGTTCCTAACGTTGGTGTATGATGAATTCCAGGGTCGTCGAAAGCCGCGTCTCCGCCCACACCCCGGGATTCGAGCCCGCAGACTTCGGGTACGAGACCAGACGCCGCAGGGTGTTCCATGTTTCCTGCTCGGTGCTGACGACATCAGCTCGTGAACTTCCCCCAGCGCGTCGGGTTGGAGATCCGAGCGGTTCAGTGAGCCTGCTACGGACAAAGACATATTTCAAAAGTAAGATCTGTCCATTTTTATTTCGAGTCCCGAGTTGACGCTACCCTCATTTCGTTTTTGTTAATGAGATTCTGATCGTGACCTAGATTTGTTGTGTGTAGTTTTCCCTCGGTAGGGGCCCATACCGAGGTTTATTGCATGTTTGTAACATATTCCATTTTGAACTTTTAATCTGTGAGCATTGGCCAGCTCGTGGATTGGATGTTTGAGAAGGACGAGTAGTCTTGTTTGATCAATAAAAACTAACAAATGAACGGTACTTGGTAACGGTTACATACAGTGGGTTTTTTGAATAATTTTTGCCTTTGTCCTCAGAAAACGGTAATGATGGTGAAGGCACTGAATGTTAAGATCCAAGACCAGGGGCTTACGCGCACTCTTCGTGTGCTGTTGCGCGCCCGCCTGGTGCGCTACTGCGCGCACTCCAGGTGCGCTGCTGCGCGCGCTCCTCGTGCGCTGCTACGCGCACTCCTCGTGCACTGTTGCGCGCACTCCCCATGCGCTGTTACGCGCACTCCTGGTGCGCTGTTGCGCGCACTCCTGGTGCGCTGCTGCGCGCACTCCTGGTGCGCTGCTGCGCACACTCCTCGTGTGCTGCTGCACGCACTCCTGGTGTTATTAAAAGGGTTATATATCAGGTAGGTGCGGGAGGATTTTATAAATCTATCTCCCAAATCTACGGCGGTTCCTAACGTTGGTGTATGATAAATTCCAGGGTCATCGAAAGCCGCGTCTCCGCCCACACCCCGGGATTCGAGCCCGCAGACTTCGGGTACGAGACCAGACGCCGCAGGGTGTTCCATGTTTCCTGCTCGGTGCTGACGACATCAGCTCGTGAACTTCCCCCAGCGCGTCAGGTTGGAGATCCGAGCGGTTCAGTGAGCCTGCTACGGACAAAGACATATTTCCAAAGTAAGATCTGTCCATTTTTATTTCGAGTCCCGAGTTGACGCTACCCTCATTTCGTTTTTGTTAATGAGATTCTGATCGTGACCTAGATTTGTTGTGTGTAGTTTTCCCTCGGTAGGGGCCCATACCGAGGTTTATTGCATGTTTGTAACATATTCCATTTTGAACTTTTAATCCGTGAGCATTGGCCAGCTCGTGGATTGGATGTTTGAGAAGAACAAGTAGTCTTGTTTGATCAATAAAAACGAACAAATTAACGGTCCTTGGTTACGGCTACATACAGTGGGTTTTTTGAATAATTTTTGCCTTTGTCCTCAGAAAACGGTAATGATGGTGAAGGCACTGAATGTTTAGATCCAAGACCAGGGGCTTGCGCGCACTCTTCGTGTGCTGTTGCGCGCCCGCCTGGTGCGCTACTGCGCGCACTCCAGGTGCGCTGCTGCGCGCGCTCCTCGTGCGCTGCTACGCGCACTCCTCGTGCACTGTTGCGCGCACTCCCCATGCGCTGTTACGCGCACTCCTGGTGCGCTGTTGCGCGCACTCCTGGTGCGCTGCTGCGCGCACTCCTGGTGCGCTGCTGCGCACACTTCTCGTGTGCTGCTGCACGCACTCCTGGTGTTATTAAAAGGGTTATATATCAGGTAGGTGCGGGAGGATTTTATAAATCTATCTCCTAAATCTACGGCGGTTCCTAACGTTGGTGTATGATGAATTCCAGGGTCATCGAAAGCCGCGTCTCCGCCCACACCCCAGGATTCGAGCCCGCAGACTTCGGGTACGAGACCAGACGCCGCAGGGTGTTCCACGTTTCCTGCTCGGTGCTGACGACATCAGCTCGTGAACTTCCCCCAGCGCGTCGGGTTGGAGATCCGAGCGGTTCAGTGAGCCTGCTACGGACAAAGACATATTTAGAGTCCCGAGTTGACGCTACCCTCATTTCGTTTTTGTTAATGAGATTCTGATCGTGACCTAGATTTGTTGTGAGTTTTCCCTCGGTAGGGGCCCATACCGAGATTTAATTCCATGTTTGTAACATATTCCATTTTGAACTTTTAATCCGTGAGCATTGGCCAGCTCGTGGATTGGATGTTTGAGAAGGACGAGTAGTCTTGTTTGATCAATAAAAACTAACAAATTAACGGTACTTGGTTACGGTTACATACAGTGGGTTTTTTGTATAATTTTTGCCTTTGTCCTCAGAAAACGGTAATGATGGTGAAGGCACTGAATGTTTAGATCCAAGACCAGGGGCTTACGCGCACTCTTCGTGTGCTGTTGCGCGCCCACCTGGTGCGCTACTGCGCACACTCCTCGTGTGCTGCTGCACGCACTCCTGGTGTTATTAAAAGGGTTATATATCAGGTAGGTGCGGGAGGATTTTATAAATCTATCTCCCAAATCTACGGCGGTTCCTAACGTTGGTGTATGATAAATTCCAGGGTCATCGAAAGCCGCGTCTCCGCCCACACCCCGGGATTCGAGCCCGCAGACTTCGGGTACGAGACCAGACGCCGCAGGGTGTTCCATGTTTCCTGCTCGGTGCTGACGACATCAGCTCGTGAACTTCCCCCAGCGCGTCGGGTTGGAGTTCCGAGCGGTTCAGTGAGCCTGCTACGGACACAGACATATTTAGAGTCCCGAGTTGACGCTACCCTCATTTCGTTTTTGTTAATGAGATTCTGATCGTGACCTAGATTTGTTGTGTGTAGTTTTCCCTCGGTAGGGGCCCATACCGAGGTTTATTGCATGTTTGTAACATATTCCATTTTGAACTTTTAATCCGTGAGCATTGGCCAGCTCGTGGATTGGATGTTTGAGAAGGACGAGTAGTCTTGTTTGATCAATAAAAACGAACAAATTAACGGTACTTGGTTACGGTTACATACAGTGGGTTTTTTGAATAATTTTTGCCTTTGTCCTCAGAAAACGGTAATGATGGTGAAGGCACTGAATGTTTAGATCCAAGACCAGGGGCTTACGCGCACTCTTCGTGTGCTGTTGCGCGCCCGCCTGGTGCGCTACTGCGCGCACTCCAGGTGCGCTGCTGCGCGCGCTCCTCGTGTGCTGTTGCGCGCACTCCTGGTGCGCTGCTGCGCGCACTCCTGGTGCGCCACTGCGCGAACTCCTGGTGCGCTGCTACGCGCACTCCTCGTGCACTGTTGCGCGCACTCCCCATGCGCTGTTACGCGCACTCCTGGTGCGCTGTTGCGCGCACTCCTGGTGCGCTGCTGCGCGCACTCCTGGTGCGCTGCTGCGCACACTCTTCGTGTGCTGCTGCACGCACTCCTGGTGTTATTAAAAGGGTTATATATCAGGTAGGTGCGGGAGGATTTTATAAATCTATCTCCCAAATCTACGGCGGTTCCTAACGTTGGTGTATGATAAATTCCAGGGTCATCGAAAGCCGCGTCTCCGCCCACACCCCGGGATTCGAGCCCGCAGACTTCGGGTACGAGACCAGACGCCGCAGGGTGTTCCATGTTTCCTGCTCGGTGCTGACGACATCAGCTCGTGAACTTCCCCCAGCGCGTCGGGTTGGAGTTCCGAGCGGTTCAGTGAGCCTGCTACGGACACAGACATATTTAGAGTCCCGAGTTGACGCTACCCTCATTTCGTTTTTGTTAATGAGATTCTGATCGTGACCTAGATTTGTTGTGTGTAGTTTTCCCTCGGTAGGGGCCCATACCGAGGTTTATTGCATGTTTGTAACATATTCCATTTTGAACTTTTAATCCGTGAGCATTGGCCAGCTCGTGGATTGGATGTTTGAGAAGGACGAGTAGTCTTGTTTGATCAATAAAAACGAACAAATTAACGGTACTTGGTTACGGTTACATACAGTGGGTTTTTTGAATAATTTTTGCC
The DNA here is from genome assembly GCA_964023185.1 of Macaria liturata. Taxonomy (NCBI): domain Eukaryota; kingdom Metazoa; phylum Arthropoda; class Insecta; order Lepidoptera; family Geometridae; genus Macaria; species Macaria liturata. The sequence continues at coordinate 9,706,537 of OZ026821.1, forward strand.
TTTGTCCTCAGAAAACGGTAATGATGGTGAAGGCACTGAATGTTTAGATCCAAGACCAGGGGCTTACGCGCACTCTTCGTGTGCTGTTGCGCGCCCGCCTGGTGCGCTACTGCGCGCACTCCAGGTGCGCTGCTGCGCGCGCTCCTCGTGTGCTGTTGCGCGCACTCCTGGTGCGCTGCTGCGCGCACTCCTGGTGCGCCACTGCGCGAACTCCTGGTGCGCTGCTACGCGCACTCCTCGTGCACTGTTGCGCGCACTCCCCATGCGCTGTTACGCGCACTCCTGGTGCGCTGTTGCGCGCACTCCTGGTGCGCTGTTGCGCGCACTCCTGGTGCGCTGCTGCGCGCACTACTGGTGCGCTGCTGCGCACACTCTTCGTGTGCTGCTGCACGCACTCCTGGTGTTATTAAAAGGGTTATATATCAGGTAGGTAAGGGAGGATTTTATAAATCTATCTCCCAAATCTACGGCGGTTCCTAACGTTGGTGTATGATAAATTCCAGGGTCGTCGAAAGCCGCGTCTCCGCCCACACCCCGGGATTCGAGCCCGCAGACTTCGGGTACGAGACCAGACGCCGCAGGGTGTTCCATGTTTCCTGCTCGGTGCTGACGACATCAGCTCGTGAACTTCCCCCAGCGCGTCGGGTTGGAGATCCGAGCGGTTCAGTGAGCCTGCTACGGACAAAGACATATTTCAAAAGTAAGATCTGTCCATTTTTATTTCGAGTCCCGAGTTGACGCTACCCTCATTTCGTTTTTGTTAATGAGATTCTGATCGTGACCTAGATTTGTTGTGTGTAGTTTTCCCTCGGTAGGGGCCCATACCGAGGTTTATTGCATGTTTGTAACATATTCCATTTTGAACTTTTAATCCGTGAGCATTGGCCAGCTCGTGGATTGGATGTTTGAGAAGGACGAGTAGTCTTGTTTGATCAATAAAAACGAACAAATTAACGGTACTTGGTTACGGTTACATACAGTGGGTTTTTTGAATAATTTTTGCCTTTGTCCTCAGAAAACGGTAATGATGGTGAAGGCACTGAATGTTTAGATCCAAGACCAGGGGCTTACGCGCACTCTTCGTGTGCTGTTGCGAGCCCGCCTGGTGCGCTACTGCGCGCACTCCAGGTGCGCTGCTGCGCGCGCTCCTCGTGTGCTGTTGCGCGCACTCCTGGTGCGCTGCTGCGCGCACTCCTGGTGCGCCACTGCGCGAACTCCTGGTGCGCTGCTACGCGCACTCCTCGTGCACTGTTGCGCGCACTCCCCATGCGCTGTTACGCGCACTCCTGGTGCGCTGTTGCGCGCACTCCTGGTGCGCTGCTGCGCGCACTCCTGGTGCGCTGCTGCGCACACACTTCGTGTGCTGCTGCACGCACTCCTGGTGTTATTAAAAGGGTTATATATCAGGTAGGTAAGGGAGGATTTTATAAATCTATCTCCCAAATCTACGGCGGTTCCTAACGTTGGTGTATGATAAATTCCAGGGTCATCGAAAGCCGCGTCTCTGCCCACACCCCGGGATTCGAGCCCGCAGACTTCGGGTACGAGACCAGACGCCGCAGGGTGTTCCATGTTTCCTGTGGTGGTCCAATGGTCCAATGATGGTGAAGGCACTGAATGTTAAGATCCAAGACCAGGGGCTTACGCGCACTCTTCGTGTGCTGTTGCGCGCCCGCCTGGTGCGCTACTGCGCGCACTCCAGGTGCGCTGCTGCGCGCGCTCCTCGTGCGCTGCTACGCGCACTCCTCGTGCACTGTTGCGCGCACTCCCCATGCGCTGTTACGCGCACTCCTGGTGCGCTGTTGCACGCACTCCTGGTGCGCTGCTACGCGCACTCCTTGTGCACTGTTGCGCGCACTCCTGGTGCGCTGTTACGCGCACTCCTGGTGCGCTGTTGTGCGCACTCCTGGTGCGCTGCTGCGCGCACGCCTGGTGCGCTGCTGCGCGCACTCCTGGTGCGCTGCTGCGCGCACTCCTGGTGCGCTGCTGCGCACACTCCTCGTGTGCTGCTGCACAAACTCCTGGTGTTATTAAAAGGGTTATATATCAGGTAGGTGCGGGAGGATTTTATAAATCTATCTCCCAAATCTACGGCGGTTCCTAACGTTGGTGTATGATAAATTCCAGGGTCATCGAAAGCCGCGTCTCTGCCCACACCCCGGGATTCGAGCCCGCAGACTTCGGGTACGAGACCAGACGCCGCAGGGTGTTCCATGTTTCCTGCTCGGTGCTGACGACATCAGCTCGTGAACTTCCCCCAGCGCGTCGGGTTGGAGATCCGAGCGGTTCAGTGAGCCTGCTACGGACAAAGACATATTTCCAAAGTAAGATCTGTCCATTTTTATTTCGAGTCCCGAGTTGACGCTACCCTCATTTCGTTTTTGTTAATGAGATTCTGATCGTGACCTAGATTTGTTGTGTGTAGTTTTCCCTCGGTAGGGGCCCATACCAAGGTTTATTGCATGTTTGTAACATATTCCATTTTGAACTTTTAATCCGTGAGCATTGGCCAGCTCGTGGATTGGATGTTTGAGAAGGACGAGTAGTCTTGTTTGATCAATAAAAACTAACAAATTAACGGTACTTGGTTACGGTTACATAGTGGGTTTTTTGAATAATTTTTGCCTTTGTCCTCAGAAAACGGTTATGATAGTGAAGGCACTGAATGTTTAGATCCAAGACCAGGGGCTTACGCGCACTCTTCGTGTGCTGTTGCGCGCCCGCCTGGTGCGCTACTGCGCGCACTCCAGGTGCGCTGCTGCGCGCGCTCCTCGTGTGCTGTTGCGCGCACTCCTGGTGCGCTGCTGCGCGCACTCCTGGTGCGCCACTGCGCGCACTCCTGGTGCGCTGCTACGCGCACTCCTCGTGCACTGTTGCGCGCACTCCCCATGCGCTGTTACGCGCACTCCTGGTGCGCTGTTGCGCGCACTCCTGGTGCGCTGCTGCGCGCACTCCTGGTGCGCTGCAGCGCACACTCCTCGTGTGCTGCTGCTCGCACTCCTGGTGTTATTAAAAGGGTTATATATCAGGTAGGTGCGGGAGGATTTTATAAATCTATCTCCCAAATCTACGGCGGTTCCTAACGTTGGTGTATGATAAATTCCAGGGTCATCGAAAGCCGCGTCTCCGCCCACACCCCGGAATTCGAGCCCGCAGACTTCGGGTACGAGACCAGACGCCGCAGGGTGTTCCATGTTTCCTGCTCGGTGCTGACGACATCAGCTCGTGAACTTCCCCCAGCGCGTCGGGTTGGAGATCCGAGCGGTTCAGTGAGCCTGCTACGGACAAAGACATATTTAGAGTCCCGAGTTGACGCTACCCTCATTTCGTTTTTGTTAATGAGATTCTGATCGTGACCAAGATTTGTTGTGTGAGTTTTCCCTCGGTAGGGGCCCATACCGAGGTTTATTGCATATTTGTAACATATTCCATTTTGAACTTTTAATCCGTGAGCATTGGCCAGCTCGTGGATTGGATGTTTGAGAAGGACGAGTAGTCTTGTTTGATCAATAAAAACTAACAATTGAACGGTACTTGGTTACGGTTACATACAGTGGGTTTTTTGAATAATTTTTGCCTTTGTCCTCAGAAAACGGTAATGATGGTGAAGGCACTGAATGTTTAGATCCAAGACCAGGGGCTTACGCGCACTCTTCGTGTGCTGTTGCGCGCCCGCCTGGTGCGCTACTGCGCGCGCTCCTCGTGTGCTGTTGCGCGCACTCCTGGTGCGCTGCTGCGCGCACTCCTGGTGCGCCTCTGCGCGCACTCCTGGTGCGCTGCTACGCGCACTCCTTGTGCACTGTTGCGCGCACTCCTGGTGCGCTGTTACGCGCACTCCTGGTGCGCTGTTGCGCGCACTCCTGGTGCGCTGCTGCGCGCACGCCTGGTGCGCTGCTGCGCGCACTCCTGGTGCGCTGCTGCGCGCACTCCTGGTGCGCTGCTGCGCGCACTCCTGGTGCGCTGCTGCGCGCACTCCTCGTGTGCTGCTGCACAAACTCCTGGTGTTATTAAAAGGGTTATATATCAGGTAGGTGCGGGAGGATTTTATAAATCTATCTCCCAAATCTACGGCGGTTCCTAACGTTGGTGTATGATAAATTCCAGGGTCATCGAAAGCCGCGTCTCTGCCCACACCCCGGGATTCGAGCCCGCAGACTTCGGGTACGAGACCAGACGCCGCAGGGTGTTCCATGTTTCCTGCTCGGTGCTGACGACATCAGCTCGTGAACTTCCCCCAGCGCGTCGGGTTGGAGATCCGAGCGGTTCAGTGAGCCTGCTACGGACAAAGACATATTTCCAAAGTAAGATCTGTCCATTTTTATTTCGAGTCCCGAGTTGACGCTACCCTCATTTCGTTTTTGTTAATGAGATTCTGATCGTGACCTAGATTTGTTGTGTGTAGTTTTCCCTCGGTAGGGGCCCATACCGAGGTTTATTGCATGTTTGTAACATATTCCATTTTGAACTTTTAATCCGTGAGCATTGGCCAGCTCGTGGATTGGATGTTTGAGAAGGACGAGTAGTCTTGTTTGATCAATAAAAACTAACAAATTAACGGTACTTGGTTACGGTTACATACAGTGGGTTTTTTGAATAATTTTTGCCTTTGTCCTCAGAAAACGGTAATGATGGTGAAGGCACTGAATGTTTAGATCCAAGACCAGGGGCTTACGCGCACTTTTCGTGTGCTGTTGCGCGCCCGCCTGGTGCGCTACTGCGCGCACTCCAGGTGCGCTGCTGCGCACACTCCTCGTGTGCTGTTGCGCGCACTCCTGGTGCGCTGCTGCGCGCACTCCTGGTGCGCCACTGCGCGCACTCCTGGTGCGCTGCTACGCGCACTCCTCGTGCACTGTTGCGCGCACTCCCCATGCGCTGTTACGCGCACTCCTGGTGCGCTGTTGCGCGCACTCCTGGTGCGCTGCTGCGCACACTCCTCGTGTGCTGCTGCTCGCACTCCTGGTGTTATTAAAAGGGTTATATATCAGGTAGGTGCGGGAGGATTTTATAAATCTATCTCCCAAATCTACGGCGGTTCCTAACGTTGGTGTATGATAAATTCCAGGGTCATCGAAAGCCGCGTCTCCGCCCACACCCCGGGATTCGAGCCCGCAGACTTCGGGTACGAGACCAGACGCCGCAGGGTTTTCCATGTTTCCTGCTCGGTGCTGACGACATCAGCTCGTGAACTTCCCCCAGCGCGTCGGGTTGGAGATCCGAGCGGTTCAGTGAGCCTGCTACGGACAAAGACATATTTAGAGTCCCGAGTTGACGCTACCCTCATTTCGTTTTTGTTAATGAGATTCTGATCGTGACCAAGATTTGTTGTGTGAGTTTTCCCTCGGTAGGGGCCCATACCGAGGTTTATTGCATGTTTGTAACATATTCCATTTTGAACTTTTAATCCGTGAGCATTGGCCAGCTCGTGGATTGGATGTTTGAGAAGGACGAGTAGTCTTGTTTGATCAATAAAAACGAACAAATTAACGGTACTTGGTTACGGTTACATACAGTGGGTTTTTTGAATAATTTTTGCCTTTGTCCTCAGAAAACGGTAATGATGGTGAAGGCACTGAATGTTTAGATCCAAGACCAGGGGCTTACGCGCACTCTTCGTGTGCTGTTGCGCGCCCGCCTGGTGCGCTACTGCGCGCGCTCCTCGTGTGCTGTTGCGCGCACTCCTGGTGCGCTGCTGCGCGCACTCCTGGTGCGCCTCTGCGCGCACTCCTGGTGCGCTGCTACGCGCACTCCTTGTGCACTGTTGCGCGCACTCCTGGTGCGCTGTTACGCGCACTCCTGGTGCGCTGTTGCGCGCACTCCTGGTGCGCTGCTGCGCGCACGCCTGGTGCGCTGCTGCGCGCACTCCTGGTGCGCTGCTGCGCGCACTCCTGGTGCGCTGCTGCGCGCACTCCTGGTGCGCTGCTGCGCACACTCCTCGTGTGCTGCTGCACAAACTCCTGGTGTTATTAAAAGGGTTATATATATCAGGTAGGTGCGGGAGGATTTTATAAATCTATCTCTTAAATCTACGGCGGTTCCTAACGTTGGTGTATGATAAATTCCAGGGTCATCGAAAGCCGCGTCTCTGCCCACACCCCGGGATTCGAGCCCGCAGACTTCGGGTACGAGACCAGACGCCGCAGGGTGTTCCATGTTTCCTGCTCGGTGCTGACGACATCAGCTCGTGAACTTCCCCCAGCGCGTCGGGTTGGAGATCCGAGCGGTTCAGTGAGCCTGCTACGGACAAAGACATATTTCCAAAGTAAGATCTGTCCATTTTTATTTCGAGTCCCGAGTTGACGCTACCCTCATTTCGTTTTTGTTAATGAGATTCTGATCGTGACCTAGATTTGTTGTGTGTAGTTTTCCCTCGGTAGGGGCCCATACCGAGGTTTATTGCATGTTTGTAACATATTCCATTTTGAACTTTTAATCCGTGAGCATTGGCCAGCTTGTGGATTGGATGTTTGAGAAGGACGAGTAGTCTTGTTTGATCAATAAAAACTAACAAATTAACGGTACTTGGTTACGGTTACATACAGTGGGTTTTTTGAATAATTTTTGCCTTTGTCCTCAGAAAACGGTAATGATGGTGAAGGCACTGAATGTTTAGATCCAAGACCAGGGGCTTACGCGCACTCTTCGTGTGCTGTTGCGCGCCCGCCTGGTGCGCTACTGCGCGCACTCCAGGTGCGCTGCTGCGCGCGCTCCTCGTGTGCTGTTGCGCGCACTCCTGGTGCGCTGCTGCGCGCACTCCTGGTGCGCCACTGCGCGCACTCCTGGTGCGCTGCTACGCGCACTCCTCGTGCACTGTTGCGCGCACTCCCCATGCGCTGTTACGCGCACTCCTGGTGCGCTGTTGCGCGCACTCCTGGTGCGCTGCTGCGCGCACTCCTGGTGCGCTGCTGCGCACACTCCTCGTGTGCTGCTGCTCGCACTCCTGGTGTTATTAAAAGGGTTATATATCAGGTAGGTGCGGGAGGATTTTATAAATCTATCTCCCAAATCTACGGCGGTTCCTAACGTTGGTGTATGATAAATTCCAGGGTCATCGAAAGCCGCGTCTCCGCCCACACCCCGGGATTCGAGCCCGCAGACTTCGGGTACGAGACCAGACGCCGCAGGGTGTTCCATGTTTCCTGCTCGGTGCTGACGACATCAGCTCGTGAACTTCCCCCAGCGCGTCGGGTTGGAGATCCGAGCGGTTCAGTGAGCCTGCTACGGACAAAGACATATTTCCAAAGTAAGATCTGTCCATTTTTATTTCGAGTCCCGAGTTGACGCTACCCTCATTTCGTTTTTGTTAATGAGATTCTGATCGTGACCTAGATTTGTTGTGTGTAGTTTTCCCTCGGTAGGGGCCCATACCGAGGTTTATTGCATGTTTGTAACATATTCCATTTTGAACTTTTAATCCGTGAGCATTGGCCAGCTCGTGGATTGGATGTTTGAGAAGGACGAGTAGTCTTGTTTGATCAATAAAAACGAACAAATTAACGGTACTTGGTTACGGTTACATACAGTGGGTTTTTTGAATAATTTTTGCCTTTGTCCTCAGAAAACGGTAATGATGGTGAAGGCACTGAATGTTTAGATCCAAGACCAGGGGCTTACGCGCACTCTTCGTGTGCTGTTGCGCGCCCGCCTGGTGCGCTACTGCGCGCGCTCCTCGTGTGCTGTTGCGCGCACTCCTGGTGCGCTGCTGCGCGCACTCCTGGTGCGCCTCTGCGCGCACTCCTGGTGCGCTGCTACGCGCACTCCTTGTGCACTGTTGCGCGCACTCCTGGTGCGCTGTTACGCGCACTCCTGGTGCGCTGTTGCGCGCACTCCTGGTGCGCTGCTGCGCGCACGCCTGGTGCGCTGCTGCGCGCACTCCTGGTGCGCTGCTGCGCGCACTCCTGGTGCGCTGCTGCGCGCACTCCTGGTGCGCTGCTGCGCACACTCCTCGTGTGCTGCTGCACAAACTCCTGGTGTTATTAAAAGGGTTATATATATCAGGTAGGTGCGGGAGGATTTTATAAATCTATCTCTTAAATCTACGGCGGTTCCTAACGTTGGTGTATGATAAATTCCAGGGTCATCGAAAGCCGCGTCTCTGCCCACACCCCGGGATTCGAGCCCGCAGACTTCGGGTACGAGACCAGACGCCGCAGGGTGTTCCATGTTTCCTGCTCGGTGCTGACGACATCAGCTCGTGAACTTCCCCCAGCGCGTCGGGTTGGAGATCCGAGCGGTTCAGTGAGCCTGCTACGGACAAAGACATATTTCCAAAGTAAGATCTGTCCATTTTTATTTCGAGTCCCGAGTTGACGCTACCCTCATTTCGTTTTTGTTAATGAGATTCTGATCGTGACCTAGATTTGTTGTGTGTAGTTTTCCCTCGGTAGGGGCCCATACCGAGGTTTATTGCATGTTTGTAACATATTCCATTTTGAACTTTTAATCCGTGAGCATTGGACAGCTTGTGGATTGGATGTTTGAGAAGGACGAGTAGTCTTGTTTGATCAATAAAAACTAACAAATTAACGGTACTTGGTTACGGTTACATACAGTGGGTTTTTTGAATAATTTTTGCCTTTGTCCTCAGAAAACGGTAATGATGGTGAAGGCACTGAATGTTTAGATCCAAGACCAGGGGCTTACGCGCACTCTTCGTGTGCTGTTGCGCGCCCGCCTGGTGCGCTACTGCGCGCACTCCAGGTGCGCTGCTGCGCGCGCTCCTCGTGTGCTGTTGCGCGCACTCCTGGTGCGCTGCTGCGCGCACTCCTGGTGCGCCACTGCGCGCACTCCTGGTGCGCTGCTACGCGCACTCCTCGTGCACTGTTGCGCGCACTCCCCATGCGCTGTTACGCGCACTCCTGGTGCGCTGTTGCGCGCACTCCTGGTGCGCTGCTGCGCGCACTCCTGGTGCGCTGCTGCGCACACTCCTCGTGTGCTGCTGCTCGCACTCCTGGTGTTATTAAAAGGGTTATATATCAGGTAGGTGCGGGAGGATTTTATAAATCTATCTCCCAAATCTACGGCGGTTCCTAACGTTGGTGTATGATAAATTCCAGGGTCATCGAAAGCCGCGTCTCCGCCCACACCCCGGGATTCGAGCCCGCAGACTTCGGGTACGAGACCAGACGCCGCAGGGTGTTCCATGTTTCCTGCTCGTTGCTGACGACATCAGCTCGTGAACTTCCCCCAGCGCGTCGGGTTGGAGATCCGAGCGGTTCAGTGAGCCTGCTACGGACAAAGACATATTTCCAAAGTAAGATCTGTCCATTTTTATTTCGAGTCCCGAGTTGACGCTACCCTCATTTCGTTTTTGTTAATGAGATTCTGATCGTGACCTAGATTTGTTGTGTGTAGTTTTCCCTCGGTAGGGGCCCATACCGAGGTTTATTGCATGTTTGTAACATATTCCATTTTGAACTTTTAATCCGTGAGCATTGGCCAGCTCGTGGATTGGATGTTTGAGAAGGACGAGTAGTCTTGTTTGATCAATAAAAACGAACAAATTAACGGTACTTGGTTACGGTTACATACAGTGGGTTTTTTGAATAATTTTTGCCTTTGTCCTCAGAAAACGGTAATGATGGTGAAGGCACTGAATGTTTAGATCCAAGACCAGGGGCTTACGCGCACTCTTCGTGTGCTGTTGCGCGCCCGCCTGGTGCGCTACTGCGCGCACTCCTGGTGCGCTGCTGCGCGCGCTCCTCGTGCGCTGCTACGCGCACTCCTCGTGCACTGTTGCGCGCACTCCTGATGCGCTGTTACGCGCACTCCTGGTGCGCTGTTGCGCGCACTCCTGGTGCGCTGCTGCGCGCACTCCTGGTGCGCTGCTGCGCACACTCCTCGTGTGCTGCTGCACGCACTCCTGGTGTTATTAAAAGGGTTATATATCAGGTAGGTGCGGGAGGATTTTATAAATCTATCTCCCAAATCTACGGCGGTTCCTAACGTTGGTGTATGATAAATTCCAGGGTCATCGAAAGCCGCTTCTCCGCCCACACCCCGGGATTCGAGCCCGCAGACTTCGGGTACGAGACCAGACGCCGCAGGGTGTTCCATGTTTCCTGCTCGGTGCTGACGACATCAGCTCGTGAACTTCCCCCAGCGCGTCGGGTTGGAGATCCGAGCGGTTCAGTGAGCCTGCTACGGACAAAGACATATTTAGAGTCCCGAGTTGACGCTACCCTCATTTCGTTTTTGTTAATGAGATTCTGATCGTGACCTAGATTTGTTGTGTGAGTTTTCCCTCGGTAGGGGCCCATACCGAGGTTTATTGCATGTTTGTAACATATTCCATTTTGAACTTTTAATCCGTGAGCATTGGCCAGCTCGTGGATTGGATGTTTGAGAAGGACGAGTAGTCTTGTTTGATCAATAAAAACTAACAAATGAACGGTACTTGGTTACGGTTACATACAGTGGGTTTTTTGAATAATTTTTGCCTTTGTCCTCAGAAAACGGTAATGATGGTGAAGGCACTGAATATTTAGATCCAAGACCAGGGCCTTATGCGCACTCTTCGTGTGCTGTTGCGCGCCCGCCTGGTGCGCTACTGCGCGCGCTCCTCGTGTGCTGTTGCGCGCACTCCTGGTACGCTGCTGCGCGCACTCCTGGTGCGCCTCTGCGCGCACTCCTGGTGCGCTGCTACGCGCACTCCTCGTGCACTGTTGCGCGCACTCCCCATGCGCTGTTACGCGCACTCCTGGTGCGCTGTTTCGCGCTCTCCTGGTGCGCTGTTGCGCGCACTCCTGGTGCGCTGATGCGCGCACTCCTGGTGCGCTGCTGCGCACACTCCTCGTGTGCTGCTGCACGCACTCCTGGTGTTATTAAAAGGGTTATATATCAGGTAGGTGCGGGAGGATTTTATAAATCTATCTCCCAAATCTACGGCGGTTCCTAACGTTGGTGTATGATAAATTCCAGGGTCATCGAAAGCCGCGTCTCTGCCCACACCCCGGGATTCGAGCCCGCAGACTTCGGGTACGAGACCAGACGCCGCAGGGTGTTCCATGTTTCCTGCTCGGTGCTGACGACATCAGCTCGTGAACTTCCCCCAGCGCGTCGGGTTGGAGATCCGAGCGGTTCAGTGAGCCTGCTACGGACAAAGACATATTTAGAGTCCCGAGTTGACGCTACCCTCATTTCGTTTTTGTTAATGAGATTCTGATCGTGACCTAGATTTGTTGTGTGAGTTTTCCCTCGGTAGGGGCCCATACCGAGGTTTATTGCATGTTTGTAACATATTCCATTTTGAACTTTTAATCCGTGAGCATTGGCCAGCTCGTGGATTGGATGTTTGAGAAGGACGAGTAGTCTTGTTTGATCAATAAAAACGAACAAATTAACGGTACTTGGTTACGGTTACATACAGTGGGTTTTTTGAATAATTTTTGCCTTTGTCCTCAGAAAACGGTAATGATGGTGAAGGCACTGAATGTTTAGATCCAAGACCAGGGGCTTACGCGCACTCTTCGTGTGCTGTTGCGCGCCCGCCTTGTGCGCTACTGCGCGCACTCCAGGTGCGCTGCTGCGCGCGCTCCTCGTGTGCTGTTGCGCGCACTCCTGGTGCGCTGCTGCGCGCACTCCTGGTGCGCCACTGCGCGCACTCCTGGTGCGCTGCTACGCGCACTCCTCGTGCACTGTTGCGCGCACTCCCCATGCGCTGTTACGCGCACTCCTGGTGCGCTGTTGCGCGCACTCCTGGTGCGCTGCTGCGCGCACTCCTGGTGCGCTGCTGCGCACACTCCTCGTGTGCTGCTGCTCGCACTCCTGCTGTTATTAAAAGGGTTATATATCAGGTAGGTGCTGGAGGATTTTATAAATCTATCTCCCAAATCTACGGCGGTTCCTAACGTTGGTGTATGATAAATTCCAGGGTCATCGAAAGCCGCGTCTCCGCCCACACCCCGGGATTCGAGCCCGCAGACTTCGGGTACGAGACCAGACGCCGCAGGGTGTTCCATGTTTCCTGCTCGGTGCTGACGACATCAGCTCGTGAACTTCCCCCAGCGCGTCGGGTTGGAGATCCGAGCGGTTCAGTGAGCCTGCTACGGACAAAGACATATTTCCAAAGTAAGATCTGTCCATTTTTATTTCGAGTCCCGAGTTGACGCTACCCTCATTTCGTTTTTGTTAATGAGATTCTGATCGTGACCTAGATTTGTTGTGTGTAGTTTTCCCTCGGTAGGGGCCCATACCGAGGTTTATTGCATGTTTGTAACATATTCCATTTTGAACTTTTAATCCGTGAGCATTGGCCAGCTCGTGGATTGGATGTTTGAGAAGGACGAGTAGTCTTGTTTGATCAATAAAAACGAACAAATTAACGGTACTTGGTTACGGTTACATACAGTGGGTTTTTTGAATAATTTTTGCCTTTGTCCTCAGAAAACGGTAATGATGGTGAAGGCACTGAATGTTTAGATCCAAGACCAGGGGCTTACGCGCACTCTTCGTGTGCTGTTGCGCGCCCGCCTGGTGCGCTACTGCGCGCACTCCTGGTGCGCTGCTGCGCACACTCCTCGTGCGCTATTGCGCGCACTCCTGGTGTTATTAAAAGGGTTATATATCAGGTAGGTGCGGGAGGATTTTATAAATCTATCTCCCAAATCTACGGCGGTTCCTAACGTTGGTGTATGATAAATTCCAGGGTCATCGAAAGCCGCGTCTCTGCCCACACCCCGGGATTCGAGCCCGCAGACTTCGGGTACGAGACCAGACGCCGCAGGGTGTTCCATGTTTCCTGCTCGGTGCTGACGACATCAGCTCGTGAACTTCCCCCAGCGCGTCGGGTTGGAGATCCGAGCGGTTCAGTGAGCCTGCTACGGACAAAGACATATTTCCAAAGTAAGATCTGTCCATTTTTATTTCGAGTCCCGAGTTGACGCTACCCTCATTTCGTTTTTGTTAATGAGATTCTGATCGTGACCTAGATTTGTTGTGTGTAGTTTTCCCTCGGTAGGGGCCCATACCGAGGTTTATTGCATGTTTGTAACATATTCCATTTTGAACTTTTAATCCGTGAGCATTGGCCAGCTCGTGGATTGGATGTTTGAGAAGGACGAGTAGTCTTGTTTGATCAATAAAAACGAACAAATTAACGGTACTTGGTTACGGTTACATACAGTGGGTTTTTTGAATAATTTTTGCCTTTGTCCTCAGAAAACGGTAATGATGGTGAAGGCACTGAATGTTTAGATCCAAGACCAGGGGCTTACGCGCACTCTTCGTGTGCTGTTGCGCGCCCGCCTGGTGCGCTACTGCGCGCGCTCCTCGTGTGCTGTTGCGCGCACTCCTGGTGCGCTGCTGCGCGCACTCCTGGTGCGCCTCTGCGCGCACTCCTGGTGCGCTGCTACGCGCACTCCTCGTGCACTGTTGCGCGCACTCCCCATGCGCTGTTACGCGCACTCCTGGTGCGCTGTTGCGCGCACTCCTGGTGCGCTGCTGCGCGCACGCCTGGTGCGCTGCTGCGCGCACGCCTGGTGCGCTGCTGCGCGCACTCCTGGTGCGCTGCTGCGCACACTCCTCGTGTGCTGCTGCACAAACTCCTGGTGTTATTAAAAGGGTTATATATCAGGTAGGTGCGGGAGGATTTTATAAATCTATCTCCCAAATCTACGGCGGTTCCTAACGTTGGTGTATGATAAATTCCAGGGTCATCGAAAGCCGCGTCTCTGCCCACACCCCGGGATTCGAGCCCGCAGACTTCGGGTACGAGACCAGACGCCGCAGGGTGTTCCATGTTTCCTGCTCGGTGCTGACGACATCAGCTCGTGAACTTCCCCCAGCGCGTCGGGTTGGAGATCCGAGTGGTTCAGTGAGCCTGCTACGGACAAAGACATATTTCCAAAGTAAGATCTGTCCATTTTTATTTCGAGTCCCGAGTTGACGCTACCCTCATTTCGTTTTTGTTAATGAGATTCTGATCGTGACCTAGATTTGTTGTGTGTAGTTTTCCCTCGGTAGGGGCCCATACCGAGGTTTATTGCATGTTTGTAACATATTCCATTTTGAACTTTTAATCCGTGAGCATTGGCCAGCTCGTGGATTGGATGTTTGAGAAGGACGAGTAGTCTTGTTTGATCAATAAAAACGAACAAATTAACGGTACTTGGTTACGGTTACATACAGTGGGTTTTTTGAATAATTTTTGCCTTTGTCCTCAGAAAACGGTAATGATGGTGAAGGCACTGAATGTTTAGATCCAAGACCAGGGGCTTACGCGCACTCTTCGTGTGCTGTTGCGCGCCCGCCTTGTGCGCTACTGCGCGCACTCCAGGTGCGCTGCTGCGCGCGCTCCTCGTGTGCTGTTGCGCGCACTCCTGGTGCGCTGCTGCGCGCACTCCTGGTGCGCCACTGCGCGCACTCCTGGTGCGCTGCTACGCGCACTCCTCGTGCACTGTTGCGCGCACTCCCCATGCGCTGTTACGCGCACTCCTGGTGCGCTGTTGCGCGCACTCCTGGTGCGCTGCTGCGCGCACTCCTGGTGCGCTGCTGCGCACACTCCTCGTGTGCTGCTGCTCGCACTCCTGGTGTTATTAAAAGGGTTATATATCAGGTAGGTGCGGGAGGATTTTATAAATCTATCTCCCAAATCTACGGCGGTTCCTAACGTTGGTGTATGATAAATTCCAGGGTCATCGAAAGCCGCGTCTCCGCCCACACCCCGGGATTCGAGCCCGCAGACTTCGGGTACGAGACCAGACGCCGCAGGGTGTTCCATGTTTCCTGCTCGGTGCTGACGACATCAGCTCGTGAACTTCCCCCAGCGCGTCGGGTTGGAGATCCGAGCGGTTGGACAAAGACATATTTCCAAAGTAAGATCTGTCCATTTTTATTTCGAGTCCCGAGTTGACCTACCCTCATTTCGTTTTTGTTAATGAGATTCTGATCGTGACCTAGATTTGTTGTGTGTAGTTTTCCCTCGGTAGGGGCCCATACCGAGGTTTATTGCATGTTTGTAACATATTCTATTTTGAACTTTTAATCCGTGAGCATTGGCCAGCTCGTGGATTGGATGTTTGAGAAGGACGAGTAGTCTTGTTTGATTAACAAAAACTAACAAATTAACGATACTTGGTTACGGTTACATACCGTGGGTTTTTGAATAATTTTTGCCTTTGTCCTCAGAAAACGGTAATGATTGTGAAGGCACTGAATGTTTAGATCCAAGACCAGGGGCTTACGCGCACTCTTCGTGTGCTGTTGCGCGCCCGCCTGGTGCGCTACTGCGCGCACTCCAAGTGCGCTGCTGCGCGCGCTCCTCGTGTGCTGTTACGCACACTCCAGGTGCGCTGCTGCGCGCGCTCCTCGTGTGCTGTTGCGCGCCCGCCTGGTGCGCTACTGCGCGCACTCCTGGTGCGCTACTGCGCGCACTCCAGGTGCGCTTCTGCGCGCGCTCCTCGTGTGCTGTTGCGCACACTCCAGGTGCGCTGCTGCGCGCGCTCCTAATGTGAAGAATACGTTTATTACAGTTGATATTGAATTTACTATCCGAGAATGTGCAAAGAAAGAGTCAAATCTTGGTGGCCAAGGATTTCAGCATTGCAACTGTACTGGGGAATGCGTTTTTAATAGATGCAAATGTAAAAAGTCAAGCCTCATGTGTAACTCAAAATGTCATAAAAGCCTTACTTGTAAGAATAAATAATAATCATTTTATTGTATTTTCATGCCAGTTGTTTTTAAATATATTAATATTGTAGTTGTTAAGGAGTGATACCAAATACATCTCGTATTGATTTGTAAACCATTTTTATTTTACTAAGCAATGTTAAATTAGTTAAATTACTCGTATTGATCTGTGTTTTATTAGTTTTGTCTTATGGCTATTGAACAAGGAATTTATTTTTTAACATACAATTTAAATCCAATAATCAATGTTAATTTTTATAAACAATGTTAATTAACGTGAATATATTATTTTAAAATTAATAAAATATAATATTACAATAACTATTTAAAATGAGACTAAATTGTTACTACATATTTATGCTTCAGGAAAATTTAAATAAAAAAATATAATTTTCACCTTTAACTTACTTTTTTATTACATTATCCAAGTTTTCCAAGATATTTTATAAAATAGCTAGTTAATGTGATTAATTCTGTCTCAATTGTCACTTTGTCTAAATTGATATGATATTATTTATAATAGCTGGATAGTATATATTATCTGGATTTATTACTTTCGCTGTAACATATACATAAATACTAAGGGGCTGACCTCCTAACGAATAGGTAGGAAATAGGAAATCCCTTTTGTTTGTGACCACGTGACAGTTATTTGGTAGGTACTGCTTAGGGGGATAACTAGACCTTGAATTCACCATTACTATTCCGTTAGGCGGTCCCGTTAGTAATTACTGGACCGGCGCGCCGATTCAGGAATGACAACGGAGAGACTTAGAGGTACATACCATTTATAGTATGTGTACAATTTTGACATCTTCTTTATATATAAAAATGAATCGCAAAATGTGTTGGTAAGCGCATAACTCAACAACGCCTGGACCGATTTGGCCAATTCTTTTTTTTTTAATATTCGTTGAATTTTAAGGATGGTTTTTACGGCGAGAAAAATTCGAAAAAATGTCGGAAAATTCCTAAAAACCGCCCTTTTTTTTTACCATACAAACGTTTTCTAACTAACTAAAGAGTAAAAGAGTCAACAGACAGGACGAAGTCTGTCGGGTCGGGTCCGCTAGTATTACATAAAAACACAAACAAATAGAATTGATAGTGTCGGTTATCGAAATGGCAATTATCTAGAAAATATTTTCACAAGCTTTGTGCCTTCCTCCTTTATCCGGGCTTAGGACCGGCATCATTAATGCTAAGATTCACGAAAAGTTTTTTAAATTAATTATATATATACTTAATTAATACTAGATGATTTTTATACATAGATTATCTATCATCTAGAATTAATTTTGCCATTTTTATAATGAATAAAAGTAATAAAGGTTTAAAATATTAGTAAAAAAAACTTTCGTGTATTAACATAAATTGAGGCGGAGTTACACAAACATTCATCCTTTCAGCTATGTATACAACCACACATTCGTCTGTTAGAAAATCATCATGCCATGCCGTCACACTCATGAATCTAACTGAAAATTACATAATGCAATACACACTTAGAAAGGATGAGTAGCAGTAAAGCAATAACTCGAAAAGCAGACACGAGCAACCCAACTTAAATGTTTCGCCGTTTCTGACCGATACCCGAAGAAAATGCTGAAAGTTTCTCACACTGTCATGCAATTTCAATCTTTTATTGGCCTCAGTATTGTATTTCACAAAAGTAGAAATGTTGTCTTTAATTGGCTGAGCTGACTGTTTGTGTTTATTAATCAGAATTTTAGAGTCAACTATTTGAATGCAGGGTACAAGATGGTCTACACTGTGTACACCTCTATTGATTGCATATTGATCAAAAGTGTTTTGATCAACAGGATGTTCAAAATGATTATCTGATAAATCTGTTACTACAAATGATTTTAATCTTGAATAGTAAGCAATATTTACATGAGCTGGGCAACCTATCTTTACACTTCTTTGTAAATGGCGAGCTCCAGTGGATAGCTCCACTTTGGTGAGAACCGGCATGTGCACAAGAAAAACGGACAGACTGATAACCTAACTCAAGTGGTAAATTGGTTTTGTCAAGTCTGTTGTATGCAGATATGGTTCGAGAGGAACTAATGACAAATATTGGGCTATTATTAGATCTTAAATAATTTTCAAATGATTCAGCTAAGTCATTCCAGGAGCTAAACTTCATACCTTTCTCAAGCAGTGCTGTGCTGGGATCTATAAAAATACACACATGCTATAAACTTCACATGCATTTAAGTATATTATTATTAAAAATTATTAGAACCCATAACACAAAAAGCTGGTTAATTTTACCACAGATGATTATGTTTAGTAGATTAGTGCATTATTAACAAGTCAAATACACTCTCACTTATGCACCAGCTCCATATTCCCAGACACTCCACACAAAAGGAATTAATAAACTCATATAGATTTTATCAAAACATTTACTTCACATGTATGCCATTTTCATATACATGGTACCAAATTTCATAAATAATTTATAAATGTAGAAGTTAGCTGTAGTTGGACAGATAAATAGATGGTCAGAGTGAAACTATAATGGTCAATTATTGTTAACATACCACACGCTGTTTCAGGAGTTACGCCAACCTGTAATAAAATAACACGTGAATAATTATTGGCATGAAAGCAGCTGAAACTATTAATAAATATCTTAACGCAGTTACTCTAACTGTTCTATTACTTCTGATTTCATTAAATATCTTATTTAAATTACTGGAATAGGAGTGTACACACACCAACACATAAGCAAATCACCCTATGGGGAACCAGGTAGGTATGTTTATTAATTACACATACATACCTGGTTCCTCTCAACAATCTATGATAAATAGTGTAGTAACATATTATTTATTGAGATTTAATCACATAATGTATGTAGATATCTAAAAATATAACTATTGGTTTATACAGGAATAAGGTTGTGTGGGGGTCACTTCAAGCAGATGTGGATTGAGCTTTCACTATCATTCCAGAATCCAGCCATCTCGAAAGATTTTAATATTTACCTATACTTTCTAATTACTGAACATGAAATGCGAAAAATGCTTAGGTACCTACTGTTTGGCAAGGTAAAATGTTTGTTAGATGGTATAGATATAACCTTTAGGTTTATGGGATCCTGAGGTACAAAATAGCGATTTTCCTAATTTAGGATGATGAATAATATGATTAGGTTAGAACTAATTTTCCTTATGAAGTTATGAGCAGCAGAGGCCATAGTGTCGTATAGTTGATGAACCAGAACCAGTGAAACAAGTAGAATTTTTTTGAAAAACTATTCTGAAATGGAGTAGCAATATATAAAGATACTTATTTATTTTCAACCAAATTTGGAAACAAATTCTACGCCAGTTGGGGTTCAGTCTTTAAATTAGTGAATAATCCAACGGTGAAATGAGAAATGCGTTGCCATAATTTTTTTTTTAAATCACATATGATAATGACACATACCTATTTTTTTAAAACGATCTATTCACAATTTCATGTCTTCAAAAAGAATGAACGTAGTACGGTTTTTTGAATGTTTATATGGTATACATATACGTATTACCATGAACAAAAATTCAAAAAATAATTATTGCTATATAAAAAAATTCATATATTTGGTGTTGTCGGGTATAAAAATAGTATTTTTTAAATATGGTATCCCCACTTCCGGGTTGTACGAATAGCCCTTGCCCTGTTTGTTTGTAGCAACTAACTAGCAGATGTCAATTGTTTCACTGACAAGTATAGTGATGTGAAACTAACATTTAGCCAAATAGTCGATTAAACGAGATTTCTCGAGTAGCGGTTGCTAGGGGATACACGTTTGTTTGGTTCGTGAAAAAAATATTTTTTTTCCTTATTTTATATTTTTATATTTCATAGCTTATTTTGTTATTACTTTGAATATCTGGTGTGGGTAACGGTATTTATAGTTTAAATTCGGGGGTAATGGAGCCCATTCCCCCCGATCCGCCTGTCCCTCCCGATCCCACACCCTCTCCATCTCCGCCTTCTATCTTAAAAGTTTCAGGGAAGCGCCATGCTCCTCTCGATGAGGGGCCAGCTCCTCGAGGCAAAATCACCGTCGTGGAGGATAGGGAAGCAGGGGTTGCCTCTGTTTCCACGGTTTATTCACATCCCTCTTACTCTATAATGGGTATTAGGGAATACTCGAGCTCTGATCCGGGCCCATTCATAGTTCATGTTATTAAAGCAGAAGAACCTAATTCAGGCACTACCTTTCGGCCGATAAAATTTGGGCAGTTTTTGTTCCAGAATAAAATTTCCGACATCAGTCGCGATGGTGTGAAGCGTTTAGGCAGAAACAAAATGTCAATAGTATTTAAATCTGCTGATGGGGCCAATAAATTTCTGTCTAATTCGGTCCTGGCCAAGGCCAAGTACAAGTACGAGGCCTCCATCCCTAATTACAACGTCACCCGTATGGGCGTGGTCCGCGGAATCCCCGTGGATTGGTCCATGGGAGATTTTGTGGACTCATTAGAGATTCCAAGGGACATGTCTCATGTTTTAAAAGCGCGACGACTAAACAGGAAAGTTAGAGATGCAGATAACGGGAAAACATCATGGCAGCCGACTCAAACAGTTGTTCTAACCTTTAGGGGTCAAGTGTTACCCCAAAAAATTTACAGTTACTATAACGCTCTGAGTGTGGAAGCTTACGAGTTCCCTACTATTCAGTGCTTGGCGTGCTGCCGGTTCGGTCACGTCAAAGCTCAATGCCGTTCAAAACCAAGATGCTTCAAATGCGCCCAGCCTCATTTAGGTGAGGAATGCAATGTTGAGAAGGTTTCCTGCTTGTTTTGTTCTGGACAACATGTTGCTACTAGCAAATCTTGTCCAGAGCATGCTCGCCAGAAACAGATAAAAGTCATCATGTCCCGGGATGGGCTTTCCTATCATGATGCTCAGGAACTGTGTCGCCCTTCAAAATCATTCAGCGAGGTTGCTAAATCTGTCCCGTCTGTCCCTCTTCCTTCAACTTCAGCCACCTATTCTTCTGTTGCATCCTCTTCTGTGTCTCATAGAAAGACTGTAGCCCATTTTTCTTCGCCTCGTGCCCCTCTAGGTAAATCTTACGATAAATCGACTCATCAGCATATTACTGCCACGCCTCAGTCATCTCTTCCCAATGGTTGTGCCCTTCAATCCAGATCCTCACCTACCTCCAACTCCCAGAATGTCCTTCTTGTTCAGCTGCTCTCCATTATTTCTGGTATAATTTCTCAAAATTCACAGTTACCGCCCCACGTTGCCCATTTGATTTCACAACTTACTTCTTCTCTTTCCGACAATGGATCTGCTTCCCATTCTTCAATGGAACAGTAGAAGTCTTCGAAAGAAGATTTCTGAACTTCTTTACCTCATCCGTAAGTGCACCCCCGTACTGGTAGCTGTCACGGAAACATGGTTTGTGCCTGGTGTTCGGTACAGAATTCCAGGCTTCTCGTGTCTTCGGGACGACCGCCAGGATGGCGCTGCTGGATGTGCAATATTTACTAAACGTAATACAACTTTTTCTCAGATTCCTCTCCCCACGTTCAGTCCAGGAATTAATGCTGTGGCTGTCCGTGCTTTTAATATTTCATTCATTTGTATATATATCCCTCATCCCGATTCTTCGTATATTTCTTTCATCCGTTCGCTTCTATCATCTATTCCTCCTCCGGTCATTTTGTTGGGAGACTTTAATGCCCACCATACATCATGGGGTTCACATTATACCAACTCATTTGGCAATCTCTTATTTGATCTGTTCTCTGATCTTGATCTCTGTGTTTTGAACGATGGAACCCCAACTCGTAGGGTATATCCAAACCAAAACCCAAATTCCGTTGTGGATTTGTCTTTATGTTCTCCGTGCCTTTTTCCGTCACTTTCTTGGAATATACATCCTCTTTCTTATGGTAGCGACCATTTCCCTATTCAAATTGATTTATCACTCGGTGTGTCATTGCCTCCACCTCCCTCTCCTCTTCTAAAATATAGGCTTTCTGGTGCTAACTGGGACTCATACGCTTCTACCTTGGATATAAAACTGTGTGCTATTTCGTGTTATCCTGATGAATCCTCGTTATCGAAATACAATAAACTAGTTGATTCTATTTTGTACGCCGCTGATGCATCGATCCCTTTAAAGAACCCTCGTCAAAATGTTTCTTCCCCCCCTTGGTGGAATGCCGAATGCTCACGGGCAGTTAAGGATCGCAACATTGCTGAGTTAGCTTACAACAAATCAATGACTGTTAACAATTTCGTATGCTTTCAGAGAGCTGCTGCAAAGTGTAGAAGAATGCTTTCGGTAAAAAAGAAATCTGGTTGGCAGAACTTCTGTGAATCTCTTTCTCCGTCTACTCCATCCTACGTAGTATGGAACCAAATTCGCAGGTTTCGAGGATCCTTCAGGTATTCCGATGTGTCTTCAAATGATCCCTCAGTGTGGCTGGAGGATTTTGCGAACAAGCTGGCTCCCTCTCATGTCCCGCAGTGTCCCTCACCACTACCTATTTTCTCTTGCTCATCTTCATACCATTTTGATATGCCTTTCACTTTTGATGAATTACAGACCTCCCTGAATGGGCTATCGGATTCAGCCCCAGGAGTCGATGGCATCCCATATTCTTTTATTTCCAAAGCTAGTTTGAATGTTAAAAATTACTTCCTATCATTAATAAATAACTTTTTTGAGAACAATTTTATCCCGGATGCCTGGAAAACACAAATTGTAGTCCCCATTCCAAAACCTGGCAAAAACCCGTCCGACGCTAACTCTCACCGTCCAATAGCTCTTTCATGCGTTCTGGCAAAAGTGACGGAAATTCTCATTAAAAATAGATTAGAGTGGTTTGTGGAAAACTCGGACATTCTAGCCAAATCACAGTTTGGTTTCAGAAAAGGACTTAGCACCATGGATAGCCTCAGCATTCTTACTACTGACATAAGGCTTTCCCATTTAAATAAAGATTTCCTTATAGCTGTTTTCCTGGATATCGAGTCTGCCTATGATAATGTTATTCTTTCCATCCTAAGAAGCAAACTATTGCAACTTGGGATCTCGCCAAAACTAATTAACTTCATTTGTTGTTTTTTAATGGAAAGATACATTAATATTCGGATACCTTCTTTGCAACCAATAACCAGAACCATCTGGAAAGGTTTGCCCCAAGGCTCAGTTCTTAGTCCTCTTCTGTTTAGCCTGTATACCGTTGACCTAGATGACTCCGTAAGCCCTTATTGTAGTACATTGCAATATGCTGATGACCTTGTGCTTTATGCTTCGTCCAGGAATATTTCTGTTGCTGAGGAAAACATTAACAATGCTCTTGTATACCTGAATACCTGGCTAAGTGATCATGGATTTTCAATTGCGACATCTAAGAGTAGTGTTGTCGTTTTTACTAGAAAGAGGGTTATACCTAGTATCATTGTTGAATATGGAGATGAATTTATTCCTCAGAGTAATACGGTAAAATTTTTAGGAGTATGGCTGGAATCGAAACTCACTGGTGTTCCCCATTTTGACTATGTAGTAGAAAAGTGTGAAAAAAATATCAATATAATTCGTGCCCTTTCTGGTGTATGGTGGGGGTCCCACCCAGTTTCTCAAAAACTTCTGTATAATGCTATAATTCGGAGCCAGCTAGACTACGGAACATTTCTCTTAGATTTTTTTTTTTTTTTTACAAGAAATGGGTTTGCACTTGACCGTAATTCGCCTGATGGTAAGCAATCATTACGGTCTAGGATGGAACGTGCTTACCCAGTAAGAACCGATTCACTCTCACTTTGAAGATCGCAAGGTTATATTCCGCGGGGAACAGGGAGTCAGGAAGGGAGTTCCACAATTTAGCAGTTCGCACTATAAAAGTGGAAGCAAAACGCTTAGTGCGAGTCTTGGGAACTTCCACCATAAACCGGTGACGACCTGCTGTACCCCTGCTCGTCCGGTGGTAAAAAGGGGCGGGCGGAATTAGATCGTGCAATTCCGCTGCACACTCTCCAAAGTGTAATCGATAGAAGATCGATAGACAGGCAACTTTGCGACGGTGCTCGAGACTCAGGAGTCTCGCCACCGATCACGAGAACAACATTCCTCTATCTAGATTATCAAAGATTCAATCTAAATGTCTCAGAATAATTCTGGGAGCCATGAAATCTTCCCCTATTAATGCCATGCAGGTTGAGAGTGGGGAACCCCCTCTCCATTTACGTAGGCAATTTTTATGTAATAAATTTCTGTGTAGAGTCTTTCAAAATTCCAAACATCCCTTGCTGTTCTGTCTGGAAAAACTGCATAATGTTATATACGGCAAGCCTAATCCATGCCATATCCCGTGTATTGTCAAGGGATTCACTAAGTTTTGGTATAGTATCCCATACGAGATTTCCAGGTCCCCTGGTAATCCCTTATTTATTTCGAACTACTCTGCTCTCATGTTTCATCCATCTATTCTCTTGAACTTCGGCGTTGATAAAAATTCGTTGGAGCCTTCAATCCAGTTCTCCCAATGTATTGACAAGAACTGGAGGGATTGGCTCGCGGTGTATACTGATGCCTCCAAACTTGGTAGTAATTGTGACGTTGGGTCTGCCGTGTGGATTCCAAAGTATAATGTTATTCTGAGTCATAAAAGTCCTCCGCTCGCCTCGGTGTTTACCGGGGAAGCCATCGCTCTTCTAGAAGCCATCTTATTCGTTTCCGCACACAAAATCCGTAAATCTATAATATTTTCTGATTTTCAAAGTTGCCTTCAAGGAATTGCATCCAATTTATTTAGGTAGATCCAGAAACAAATCTTATATACCTATAAAAATGAATCACAAAATGTGTTGGTAAGCGCATAACTCAATAACGGCTGGACCGATTTGGCCAATTCTTTTTTTTAAATATTTGTTGAAGTTCAAAGATGGTTTTTACGGCGAGAAAAATTCGAAAAATTGCCGGAAAACCCCTAAAAACCGCCCTTTTCTTTTTCCAATACAAACGTTTTCTAACTAACTAAAGAGTAAAAGAGTCAACAGACAGGACGAAGTCTGTCGGGTCCGCTAGTTTCCTATAATTTTGCGAATCAGGGAAGAGTTATATAAATGCCACTCTCAAGGTTTCGAGGTCGTGCTTGCTTGGATTCCGGGGCATGTCGGCATCCCAGGAAACGAAACTGCTGACTTATGCGCGAAAAACGCTGCCTCGTCTGGTAGCTCTGATCATTACCAGGTATCTTGCCACGACCTTTCTTTGGTTTGCCAGTCAGATCTTTTCGCGTCCTGGGACCGCCTTTGGCAGCGTTCTAAATTAGTTACAGGAAAGTTTTACGGTCAATTACAAAATTCTATTCCTACAAAACCTTGGTTCATGAAATTTAAGAAGCTCAACAAAAGAGCAACTTCTACTTTATGCCGACTTCGTTTGGGACATGCGTGTACTCCTGTATTTTTGGCCCGGATCAGAGTTCGTGACCACTCCTTGTGCGAGTGTGGAATTGATATTGGTTCCCCGGATCACATTTTCTTTGATTGCCCTAGGCTCCGCTGCTCCCTGTATGATATGATCCCTGACGATTTGCCTCGCCCTACCAACTTTGCTAATCTTCTCCCTCTTGTATATACTTACTTACTCCATTTGTTTATATTCTTAACAAATTTATGTTAATTAATAATATTAAGTTGTAAAATATTTCCCTGTGTTATTGTTGCTTAAACGTGCTTTTAGTTTATTTTGGTTAGCTTTAGAAGCTTCTATTTAAGTTTTCATAGTCATAATAATGACCGTTTCTTTTATAACTTTAATATGTTTAACGTAATAAGCTTGCTTTTCAAAATTTTTGCTTTTGGTTTTATTTTATCGACCGAACCATTCAGCGTTTGTTTTTTAGCTTATCCGTTACGTGAAATTGGCAAAATTGCGGTAACGCTGCAGAAGCGATATAAAAAAGTGGAAAGTGGAAGTGGAAGTCGATTAAACGAGACAGTGCTGCCTCTTTACTTGAAGCTATGTCACTTGCTTGCACTCATGCACTCAAATGCACTGTGCCAAAGAATACTATCTATACTATTTTATACCCTTTTAAACACTGTGTGTGCAGTGTGCACTGGTGTTGTAGTTGTTTACTTGCTGTTTGCAGCTGCTGCAATAAAATAAACTCGAAAAATATGTTTATTCATCCGTATTGCTTTTAGTAATTGATATAAAAGTGTTGTAAATATGTCTTGCAATTATGCTGAAGGACTTTCACCATACGAGCATAAAGGAGTCCTTGGAATTCCAGAGGTAGATACAATAACAATTCTACAATCAGTTTATTTTTATTGTATTGATTAAAATTAAATATTTTTAGTGCATCATGTACTATAATGAGGATTAAACATTACAGAAGTTCGAGTCGATCGATAAATTAAAGGAAAAGTGCGAGATTCTTGCCCAGCTCATTAAAGACAGTAAACATGTGGTGGTACATACAGGGGCTGGGATCAGCACTTCAGCTGGAATACCAGACTTCAGGTAACATAAACTGACCGCCGATAGCTTCAACAGATATTATTGTTGGTGTTGAGGATATAAATTTATATTGTTACCTACTTCTACACTAATAAGCTTTTGTTTATTAGCAAAAAAAAGAATTATTTGTAACAATGTGAATGAAGCCACATGCATCTACTAGTTAACATAGCTCTATATTCATGTTTTTCAGGGGTCCCAATGGAGTCTGGACATTAGAGAAGCAAGGCAAAAAGCCAACAACAAACATATCCTTTGCTGAAGCTGTCCCAACTAAAACTCACATGATTCTGAAGAAGCTTGTAGAAAGTAACAAAGTGCACTACATAGTGAGTCAGAACATTGATGGGCTGCACTTGAAGTCGGGGCTGCCGAGGAAGTATCTGTCAGAGTTACACGGCAACATGTTTGTGGATGAATGTAATTTGTGTAAAAGGTATTTTTTACAACTTTAGGAACCGGCTTGATGACTGGTTACAGAAAACCAAAAAATCTCTTGTTAACTTGTGATCATTGCACCAGTAGACTGTATAATTTTGAACTTTGTGTGGACTAATATAAAACAACAGTGTCATATGGGCACATCAGCAATTTGTTGCTTGCCCATTAATCGTTTTTTTTTTTTCTCAATTGATCATTGAATTGTACTACTGATTCAGATTTATTGGTAATCAGTAGCATGCCTTATGTATATTTCATCTAATTAAGTTTAAGCATTCAAATTAACAAGTACTTAATATAATAAGCTAAACTGTACATGTATCTGCTATCTACAGTGTTGAAAATTCATGATAAGTTTCAAGTAGAAAACGTTATTACTAAGATTTGTTTGTTCCATGTTTCTGATATTATGTAATCTTTCCAGGCAGTTTGTCCGCAGCAGTCCAGTAGAGACAGTTGGCAAGAAATGCAGCGGAGTGCCGTGTGCTTCGGAGCGTGTGACGGGCAGACCGTGCCGGGGCCGGCTGTATGATGGAGTTCTGGACTGGGAACATGCTCTGCCGGAGAATGATCTGCTCATGGCTGAGTGGCATTCCAGGTAAAAGGAGGAACAATATTTGATTAAATAAATAAACATAATACCTAACAAAGTTACAAAAAAAATAGAATTTTGGAATAACAATGCACCGGCAAAGCACTGACAAGTGAACCGGTTCTTATAGGGTAAGTATTAGCAATCTTAAGCCATAGCTATTGCTTACCATCAAGAAAACTATAATCAAGTAAAGCAAACCTGTTTGAGTTAAAAAAATGCTTTAGTCTAGTTTTTTACTTATCTCTTCCAAACAGATGTTAAATAGAAAACAAAGGGTGATGTGAAAAACAAATGACACAAAAATACCTTCAAGCAAGAACTAAAATGATTTTACCACAAGAGTTTAAAATTTCTTTATAACAAGCAATTTAAAAAATAATTTACTATTTTTTCAGTATTGCAGACCTGAGTATATGTCTAGGAACTACTCTTCAAATCATTCCAAGTGGGAACCTTCCTCTGGAGACTGCTAAGTACGGAGGGAAGCTGGTTCTTTGCAACTTGCAGCCAACCAAACATGTAAGTTAAAGAATTCACCATTATATTTGTATGGAAGCTGGACTATTATGTTTCAAGACAATACTTGGGCAAGAATAAAGTACTAACACAAATAAGAGGAGGCCTATGTCCTGCAGTGGAGTGTATAAGTAGATTATAATTAATTCAAGTAAGTAATACACCTATGTACCTGTCAAAAGTTATAGTTTATAAAATATGCCAGCATCACTTTCAAATTCAGATTCAATTTGTAAGTTTAGTTTCTGTAATTCTGTGGATATAGAGAAGTTTGGAGGTAGAGGACTCTGGTGTCTTACATAATAACAACAACACCAACAAATAAACCTTTTTTATTTATTTTTACAGGACAACAAAGCAGACTTAGTCATTAATTACTATGTAGATGACATCCTAGAGAGTGTCATGAATTTATTGAACATAGAGGTACCACAATACAATGTCGAAGAAAACGCCACCAAAGATGCTGAAACATGTATTATTGACTGGACAATCAATCGCCGGGAAGTTCTTACTTTAGAAAAAATGTATAAAGCCAAATGTAAGGGAGTGAAGAAAAAACGCAGCATAATTAAAACTAAGAGAAATAGCTCAGAACAAAGTGAAATAGACAATAAAAGAAACAAACCAGAAGCAAACAATGCAGTCATCAAAATAAAAGAAACTGAAGATATTAAACAGGAAATAAAAGATGAAAATGTAGCATCTGTTGAGTCAAATGTTGATAAAGTTAAGGCTGAAACTGAAAACTGATATTTCAACAAATGTTATTGTTGAAGATGGAGCAATATAAATACATTCATTGCATGTCTGATGAACAAACTTGAACAATGACTATATTATGTTACCAACATTATAAGTTAAGCCATCTGTTTGAAACTAGTTTGGATAATTCCTGTAAACATGGATTTATTTTGTTGCTTGGGATGGCCCCTATTCCAATTAACTACCTCTTCAAATATATTATGCATGAAGTATTATATATTCCGATCAATTTTAGATAAATTAAGAAAATATAAAAAAAAAGCACAGCACTTTAAGGCCCGTATTAATAGACTGATCTCAATCGTGATCTTAAAACCGGTATCAGTCGATACGTTCTCAAGATGCGACCAGCATCTTAATGCCGTCGCTAATTAATAAACCTATATCAACAGCATCTCAGGTGATACCGAGTTTGAGACCACTATCTTAGGATTTGTCATTTGACACGTTTGACACCCAATGAAATCCTGATCTTGATCTTGGGTACGTCACGATGAACGAACTTTTTAAACTTTTGTTTAATACGTGTAGTTTTTGTTGTTTATGAATGTGTCGGCATCTCAAACTGACACTTAAGATCGTGCACTTACGCTGATATCGGTATATTAATACGGGCATTAACATAATGTAATAAGTAGTACTAAATCAATCAACTTTCTAAGAATTAGAGTATTATAAGATTTTACAAATAAAAAATCAAGTAATAAATAAATCTGTTTATTCTCAATAACATAATCTCTTACAAAAATAACCCTTTGGTAAATTATTACATAGGAATGTCATAGTTTGATACAAAAATATAAAAAAAAATACAATACCCACACAAACACATCTCTCTCAAACATACATTGACAATACTGTTCAAAAACTTTATACCAATTTACACGCCCGAAACATTTCCTACTATCTAAAATCTAATTTCACCCATAGGTAAATGACAAAAATTAAAGAACTATTTATCCTGGTCTGCCTATTCAATTTCCAATCTGATACCTTGATTCCCAATACAATTTAGCAACAATTAATCGAAAAATGCTTTACTTGAGAACTGGTGCATTATATAATTATATCCACAATAGGTATAGAGGAAAAACTATACACCGAATTCATCATCATTATCCACAGCCTTTTAAATCTCACTGCACCTAGTTATATGGCCACACAAATGATAAAATCTACATTCAGTAAATTTTATCTCAAAGGCCACGTAAGTTGGAAAGCCATTAAAGTGATGATGGGTAGAACCAGGTTGTCTACCTGCGAGGTGAGCGCTTCCACCAGACCAGATACAGTCGCCGCGATCGCCGTGCGGAGCAACGCGTTCTTTGCGTCTATTAGACCTAGGAGAAGGAAAAAACATGTTGGTTAGTGCTGTACAGATTTCAACCAAGTAAAGCAGTAAATAAATAAATAAATATTACTGGACATTTCACACAGCGCCATCTAGCCCCGCACTAAGCAAACGCTTGTGTCGTGGGTACTAGATAACGGATATAATACTTATATACTTTCTTTTGTAAATACTTACTAGCCTGATGACTAAAATTCTAATTTTTCACTCTCTTTGGCTAGAGCTTATTTTATGTGTAGTACGAGTATATAGGCTCGCGTTTTACTATAAGTACTATAACCCGCCGGATTTTAAACAATATGTCTTGCAATTAAATACAATTAGAATCGTTATTTTTCGATCACAACACTGTGACATAACATATAGTCCTATATATAACATATATGTGTACACAGCTTGAACAACATAAATGTGATTAATAATTTCAAAAACCTGAATGTAATTAGTACTCACTAAATAATTGTAGAGCATATACCGTCGACATCTGAGACATGATGTTGAATGCTGTGCCTTCCATAGTTTTACTGCTGCCTGCGGAAACACAAACACATTGTTTAATCTTGATTGTACCTATATTAATATACATGTAACTTAAAAATAATGTTTTCATATTTACATCTATATGAGTGCTTGTTGGGACAAATGCTGACAGCACCACAGTAGGTATACTAAGCTTAAGTTTTTTGTATTTCATACAAATTTCTGTATTGCTTTAGGGTTTTTAATAAAACGTATCTATACAGACAACAAAACTGTCGCCAATTCGACCGCTTATTTCGCAAGCTTGGAAATAGTTGGTGAAATGTATCAATTGATTTACGTACGACACTGACAACAAGAAGCCCCGGAAGAACCTGCCTCTCTACGACACAGTTTTTTTTTTACTAATGTAAGAGGCATTGCTATTTGAAATGTAACATATTGTTAGTTTACAATAAATGTATCTTATCTTTACACTGATTTATCAAAGCAACAGTTGTCATCTCACCGGTCCACTTATTGAACCCGTATCTGGCGCCGAACCAGCTAGCGGCGGTGTCCCCCACCCCGATGGCGAGCACGCCGGCCAGCAGCTCGAGCTGGCGGCCGCCCCCCGCCCCTCCCGCCCCCCGCGGCACCAGCAGCAGGGGGCTCGCCAGCCCGCAGTACAGGTACAGCGGGGTCATCGCGAATGCACCGCTGTCCTGAGATATGGTATTGAGAAGTGATAATGTGATTTCATTTTTACACTGTAGGTACAGTGTGATGCCATTTTATAAAACTTTATGATTATGATGTGTGTCAAGCAGAAAAAATAGTCTAGAAGTCACACTTTGGTCCATCGAATGGAACTGGCAGTATTATACAAAACATTCATACAACAAATCTACAGAATAGATTCCATGGATACACATTGTGTAAACCACACCTACAATTAAAGAAACAAGTTTACTAACCTTATCATCGCTGTAGACGAGAAAAGCAGATTGTAGCGCCGATGATATTGGTTCTATACCGGATTTTCTCAAAGCCTGAAAGAGATAGAAAATAAGTTGCCACATGATACTGCAGAGTATGTTTTTTTTGTTTTTAGATAATTTTGGGGAGGCCTTAATGTATAGTGGAACTTAAAATTAGACTAAATTATACTTCAAACATAGAATATAAAAGTTCTGTCTGTATCCTGAGACCACAATACCTATAATAATAATAAATATTCCGGCACATTGCACACAGCGCCATCTAGCCCCACACTAAGCAAATGCTTGTATCGTGAGTACTAGATAACGGATATAATACTTACTTTTTCTATATTTTGTAAGTTGCAAGTTTCCAGTGTCAACAAAGCCTACTTATCTTTTTTTTTCTTTTCTATCTACAATCAGTATTAGGTACTATAGGCAGATGTGGTCTAGACCACATCTGCATGAGCTGTGATATTGTTGTTGTAAAGTGTGCACTCTATTAAATGCATCTCCTTATATTCAATTGTCTGGTGGAGCACAATGTCAGTCGCTGGCCTACTTATCTAAAAATGTTTCCTTACCTCAGCCAGTATAAATACCCCGAAGCCGCATCCCGCCGCCATCAGCATGAGTTCCTCGTCACACACTATCCCGGACAGGAACACAGTGGACGCCAGGAGATGGAACGACTTGCGAGTGACCGTGCTCGCCTTCACTGCCAGCTTGGTGCGGAATGCTAGCACTGCTATTGATAGTAGGCTTATGGCAAGCCAGAAGGTGAATAGACGGACCTGGAATAACAGTGGAAAAGTAAGTTAAAAAACGTTGAAAACCAAGAGATCATTTAATGTTTCTGAAAACTATAGTAATTATTTTTAAAAGACTGTTCTTTCCAGATGTGAATCTTCCTACTCCTGGAGAAAAAACAGCCTAGGTATATAATAACATAAATCTGATTATAAAATACCTCTCCCAGTATCCTTCAAATTCTCTTTCATTGCTGTTCATTTGTATGCTCAAATGTTCAACAGTTACATAGATTAATAATTCTTTGATAATTAATTACAACATAATTATGCTTATGCACACAAAGCAACACATTCTTGGGGACATTTTATACATTCTCTTTAAGAATAAGTTCTTACAATTTACACAGGTACTTACCCTATTGATTGTCCCAAATATATAAGCCAAGGCGACAAACACAGCATTGATTCCCTGCAGAGATATCAACAAGAGAGCTCCAAACAAGACTCCCCCTATGACAGTGTTCCACAGATATCCGAGGTTCCTCTGGCTCTCTGTCATCACACTGAGGGCTGTAACAATGATACCCACGGTTGATAACACTGTCTGAAATAGACATCACAAAACATTGCTATTGTTAGAGGTAATAGCCACATGGATGGTAGTTGTGGAAAATATGTTCATCATATCATTACATAAAAGCAAAAGTGTGTATGTTGGTTGGTTTGTTAAGCATTTATACTCCAATGTAATATAGTTATATTATAGGGATCTCACAGCAGTATAGGCTACTCTTTACTCATAAAGAAAGTGAGTAAAGCTGTGGACATCCACAATGCTTAACATCAGGCAGGCTATAGTCAAAGTCAACCTAACCAACATAAAAAAAAATTAAAGGAAACTTGAATTAGATTCATACCTAATTCAAAAACAAATATACTAACTATTATTATGCTATCAATTCTATCAAGGATGTAAACTTATCAGTCTTATCATTATTTATAGTTTAAACCCAACACTATTTGGAATATTTTAATTAATTCTAAAGACAAAAGCAGCACTTACATTAACCACAGCTGTGATCAAGTTCATTTCCTCATCATCATCATCATCTACGAATGTCTTTGAGACTGCCATTACTAAGTACAAGACGATGCTCTGAGCCACAATCATTGCTTCTCCAATGGTGAATGTTTTAGGGAACCTCATAATACAGGCTCGGAGTATGAAGCTGAATAAGAACACTGCTGGCATTGTTACCATTATGGATAGGGTGAGATCTGGAAAATAAAAGATTTTGATATAAAATCTTGCTTATACAAGTATATGTGTATGTATTATTTTTACATTACATAACCAATTTAAATGGCATTTGATGTTGAGGTGGATTAAATACTGGTGATGTGTATACAGTCTCACGACTAGCACAAGGCCAGAAGTTTCACGAAATTTATTGTTACCTGTTTTATTTTTTGTGTTTCACCTGCTACTTTTTATATCACATGTATTTTTAATGCAACCTAGAAACACAGTGTTGCTGGTGTGAGTACCACCTGGTGTCCTGGTGATCAAATGCCTACTAGTCCAGCGTAAAAATTACTTAATATGAAAACAAACATTGCAAGACTAAGTATTCCACAAATAATGTAATAAACAAGGAAGTAATTTCCTAAAAAAAAAATCCATTGAATAACAGTATGTACTCTGACATTTACATTTTCCTGTTTGGTATGTATTTGACATACTCATGCTATCACTACATAGTATGTATAAAGCAAAAGTTGCTTTCTGCGTTTGTCTGTATGTAACATGTATGTATAGGTTGCTTAGATCTTTAAAACTACTCAACGGATTTTGATGTAGTTTTTTATAATAAATAGAATGATTCAAGAAGATGGTTTATAATTATATAATAACGAGTGTGAAGCCACGGGTAAAAGCTAGTATTACTATAAACAGCTCACCTTTCAATACAAATGAGTACAACAACAGAGCAGAGACGAGGCTGGAAGCTATACATCCACCCGCCACCTGCTCCTTCAGCACCAGGCTGGACACAGTGAGGAACACTGTGAACAGGGTGCTGTAGAACACCAAGCCTAGGGCTGTGTATGTCACTATTCTGTACACAGTGGACACATCACACATGAAGTTGTAGAATAGTAAAACTGCAGGGAGTATGAGCCCACACCACAGACCATTGCTGGATGCTTCCCTAGAAATAAAGACATAATCATAAATAGTAATGTCGTATGTCTTAAAAAATAAGAAGTTTGAATAAGGGGATGTGTCCTTACAAGGTTAAAGATTCTTTGACCTATGTAAGGATAATGATTTCATAATAATTATTTGTACCAGTATTAGGTATATTATATATCGTACCTTGTTGCTATTCTATCCTCAAGTAGATTACGAGTAATAAGGCGATCATAATAATTTATGAAACCAAAGTAATTTTTGTTCAAATGGTCATTTATAGATTCTAAGACCGAGCACTTTTCTTTCTGCTTCTCTTTCTTACTCATATTAAAAGCTGTAGTAATAGACGCTATTTAAGAATTTGTATACTTTTCGTTTTATTTATACAACACGCGAAATGAATTATTGGAATTTGATCTTTGATATTTTGGGAATTTGTTTTCAATTCAAAAAGACCGACAGCGTGTCATTCATGAATCAGCTGTGTTTTGACATAAATTGTAACTATTACTTTTCCAAATTAATGTACAACCAAATAAAAAAAAATACAAGATTGCCAATCAACGTCAAACCGAAAAACCGCCATTTCGCGAGGAATGCTCATTGCTCGTTTTTCGGTGGAAATGTGGAAAATACAATTTTATTCAAAAAACAGAAAACAGCGTGTGTAAAGGGTAGCGGACGGCACGAAACACGCACACCTGACACCACATGGCTCGAAAATATAAGTACATAGGTACATAGCTAAGTGCTTAAATAAAATCAATCAATCAGTGTACTTTACGTCGCCGCCGGCTTTAGGTGTATGCGGCTTTGCTAGTTAGATAAAAAGTTACAAAATGCTCAGAAATTTGCGAAACGTAGTTCAGCTGCAAAAAGCGAAATTCGCTACAGCACCAGCACCGCAAAGCAAACCAGAAATATTGTATACTGGGGTAAGTTTTGAAAAACGTGTGTTTATAAATACTTTTCTTATCAGACTCATTATATACCGTCTACATAGCAAAGCCACTTTCCTCAGTATGTTATCACCTTTATATTTTCTTTTTTATATACTATTTTTCCATTTATTTCACCCAATAATAATTTTACAAAATATCCAGTAGCTTTATTTACATTATTCGTGTTTGTATTTTATTTCAGTTATTCATCAACAATGAGTGGGTGAAGTCGGCAGATGGTAAGACCTTCCAGACCATCAACCCAGCCAATGAGCAGGTGATTGCAGAGGTCCAGCAAGCAGGCAAGGCTGACGTGGACAGAGCTGTGCAAGCTGCTAAAGATGCTTTCAAGTGAGTAGTTATTAACTTAGGAGGTAGTTTCTTTTATTAATGTGTTGTTATTCTTGTCTATCCTTTTTTCAAATGTAAAATTTTAATTTTTAATTTTGTGTAGTTATTTTTTTGTTGTTGGTCTATTCTAAAATTGTACTAATAATAAAGGTGGATGTTAAAGTTTTTAATATTTTTAATATACTTAGCTGTTTTCAGTAAGTACCTATTTGTATAGTAATAGATTATCTGGAATTTAATTTTGTTCCCATCTCTGTCTCCTGTATGTAAAAGGAAATTGAAATAGGATAAATTATTTATTTTATAGTAAACTATCACCTGATTTTAATCTTTACCTAATATAATCTGATAACTATCATTGCCATATCTGAATGATTTAGCAAATTTTCTAGGACTGTGTGCAAAATTACTAAATTAATATGTTGCAACTCTAAGGAAACAACTGAAAAATTATAACTCAAGTTATAAGGTCTGTAACAAAAATGTAGTAAATGATCAAAAGCATATGATAACTAAATAAGATTATGTACATGTGTTATGTTATAGTCATGTGTTATGGGGCGTTAGAATAAGTGACACAAAGTTAAATGTTTTACAAATCTTTATCTATTGGATATTTTAGTATTATGTATGCACAAACTTTTTGTACATCAGAAAGAAAGAAAGAAAGAAAACATTTATTGTGGCAGATTTAACTGAGAAACAACATTTGTTTTTTGCCTCTATTTCTTGAATATACTGCTAATTGGTAAGAACTTAATATGATCTAATTAATAAGAACCAGTTTACTCTTGAAAGATTTTCACTATATGTATATCCATTAAGTTGTTAACTGTTGGTTATTTGTTGCCAGACTGGGCTCCCCATGGCGGTCCATGGATGCTTCAGAGAGAGGAGTCCTCATCAACCGACTGGCTGACCTCATTGAACGGGACAGGGTCTATATGGCGGTAAGATTGTAGTATTTATTCACTAGGTTTTTAATGTAGTGTAAGTTCATTTTGACTACATCCGGTGTGATGTTTAGCAATGTAGTGTAGGGTGGAACACACTAACAAAAAATGCACTATATTTCTAACATACTTACTCTAGATTAGAAACTCTTTGGATTGTAGATAACAATAAATACGGGTAAAGAGTTCCATAGCTATGCCATTCTAACAAAATAAATAAATAATCAAAACTCTTTGTATCTCAACATCATTTGTTATTTATTTAATTATATGTATGTAATTGACTGCTATAAGTTATTCTTGTACAAAATGTATTCTAAATTATTAATTCCTCAAAATTCTGTACCCTGACAGTCTTTTCTTATCCAGTATGTTATTAAAATTTAATATCAATAGACCAAAACTGTGTTTCTACATTTATGGCTTGTATAATTTATTTAAAACAGTGTCTGAACAAATGCATGACATTTCCTTATTAACATAATTTTATCAACCATTTGAGATCTGATTGTTTCATATTATTTTAAAAAAGACATTTCTTAATATGATTTTTGCACTCCAGAAATGGTAAGATGTAAGATATTATGATAAATGTTTTTGTACCATAATTGTCACTACATCTTCGCAAATAGATGAATTTGAACAAAGCACTGTACCTGCAATTAATATGTATATTGAGTTTTAAACTCGCAAACATTGTATCTATAATTAGAAAATAATATTTTAAACACTCCATGTGAAATATCTCGAAAGTTCTTGTATTATCAGTTATTACATAACAAAGATTATACAATACAAAAGACAAACAGGCATGTTATGATTCTGATAAGTGTACATGTATTATGTATTTGGCTATACATATGTACATATATATTATGAGATAACACACTTATCACACTGAATTGCATGGAACTGTGGATTATGTTTTATATTCTCTCTGCCTTAGATTATTATGTTAATCTTGTTATGGATTGGCTTTGATAATTTTTTAAATGAAACTGCTTTTGTTGTAAATATTTAATGTTATCTTGCGAAACCTTTGCCTTTGATAACTGAGTAGCAGTGATAGCTTAGCATTCCAATCTAAAACGAGTCTTACACTCTTCCACTAGAGTCTAAAATTCTTAGATAACGGCAAACCCTCAATGGCGGTCTACATTAAATTATGATAACTTTCCTTATATTTATCCAGTGACAATTAACTAATTAATTTTGCTTAGTAAAACATGATTTGCACCTTTTTCTTAACTTAGTCTATAAACGCTCTACTTGATCTTTTCCTTCTTGATTTCGCTCAAAGCTTTCCTTCCATGATGGTAATGTTAATAAATTGAACTCAATAAAATAACAAAAAAAGTTGGGACAAGCCACCCCTACTCTCTCGACTGGCCTGTTAAGCTAAGTTGGTAGTGGCTCTTCCTTCTAATGTAGGTTTGCGGGTTCGATTCCCGCATGGCACAAGATAATTATGAACTTTAAAATCTATAATTACTTGTGTTGAGTCTGGTCGTTTCTATGAATAATAAGTACATATTTTATGTATTTACAAAAGAAAAGTATACAAGTATTATATCCGTATCTAGTACCCATGACACAAGCGTTTGCTTAGTGCGGGGCTAGATGGCGCTGTGTGCAAGGTCCCGGAATATTTATTTATTTTATTTATTCACTCTTACTACCTAAAATTGTAATTTTTTTCTAATGGTAATAAAATGTAATAATTATAAAAGTGTTGACGAAGTAAATCTTGAAATGTGCTTCCCATATTAATTAGAGTTATGTGAATGTAACGTGACATGATTTCGAATAACATTTTCATTTCGTTTCCCATCCCCCAGAGTCTGGAGACGCTAGACAATGGCAAGCCGTACACGGCGGCGTACCACGGCGACCTGGTGGGCGTCGTGAAGAACCTGCGCTACTACGCCGGCTGGGCAGACAAGAACCACGGCAAGGTGGTGCCCACTGATGGGAAATACTTGGCCTATACGAGGCATGAGCCTGTGGGTGAGTTCAATTATCAATCAAGTACTATATCTTTATTGTACACCAGAAATACATACAAATATAATATTACAAAGAGCATATATTTAAAATATCTCTCTCTCTCACTCTCTGTGAGTCGTATTTCCTCATGACTGAGGGCCGTG
This sequence comes from Macaria liturata, assembly GCA_964023185.1. Taxonomy (NCBI): domain Eukaryota; kingdom Metazoa; phylum Arthropoda; class Insecta; order Lepidoptera; family Geometridae; genus Macaria; species Macaria liturata. The sequence goes on from OZ026821.1 coordinate 9,745,116, forward strand.
ACTCCCCCGCAGAATTAATTCGTTATGGGCGTTCCCTTGGGCAGATACATCAACTTAAAATCTGTACAGGTAAATAATTATCGATACTTTTTCCACTTGTGTTGAGTCTGGTCGTTTGTACGTATAATAAGTATGTATTTACAAAAGAAAAGTATATAAGTATTATATCCGTTATCTAGTACCCACGACACAAGCGTTTGCTTAGTGTGGGGCTAGATGGCGCTGTGTGCAATGTCCCGGAATATTTATTTATTTATTATTAAATTTTGTACGCCAAACAAAATTAAATTGATGGAACCCAATGATTTTTAAGCCATTTCAGAGGACCGTTTTGTGGTTTGAAATCTCTCGACGCTGGAGTTGACTAGTCTCATATGAGTTATAAGTAAATTTGCATGAGAGTAGCAAAACTATTTTTAAAATGTATTAAAATCAGTAAAAGCGAGCTACAAACATCCTAGATATCCTAAATTACTTTATAATATTAGATAAATTCTCATAAGTATATATGTTCAGCAATCCAAATAAAAACATGTGTAGAAACCGGGAACCGGTTCTAAACATAAATATGGTTATTTATACGGCAACTGGTTATATCAGCACAGTACGCCACTTAAAGAATCCAAGGCCAGCCTGTGATAAATACTATGTGTTTACATTTATTTAATGAATCAACCAAAATTGCAAAGTAATGCTAAATGTACAAACATACGCTGATTTAACGCTTGTGGACATTTTAGTTGCATCGACAGTACTAATTTTAATAGATAGTATTGTTTTTATGACTGTAACGATAATATGTGAAACTAATAGTAAATGTATCTTCTCAATCTGGACATTCCATGTTGTCGTTTTTTTTTTTTGTCGTTCCACCATTTTTTTCTCTCTACATAAGTCAAGGACATTTTCTGGCTGAAAATTTGCTTAGGCGTTATTAATATTATGATCGGTCTATTAAAATGTCTGTTAAGTCGTATTTCCTCATGACTGAGGGTGGTGACTCCCCTGCAGAATTATTTCGTTAGGGGAGTTCTTTTGGACAGATACCCTGTGGTGGCTAATCGGTCTGTCCACGGACACAGATATATTTAAACAAACATGACTATCTTATCTATGCTATGCATACAATAATACTAAATAGGGTAAAAAAAACAAAAGATATGTAGTAAAAAAATATTTGGGTATTCTTTGAATCCATAACAGAACACGTTTTAGCAGTTTTAGAATTTTTATCTGTTTGTCTGTTTATTTAAACGCTCATCACGCTACAACGGCTGAACGGATCATCATATTTTTTGGTATGTAGGTCGTAGGAAGTCTTAGGAGTGTCATAGGCTAATTTGAATCCTGAAATAATACGAGCGAAGCCGCGGGCGTTTGTGCATGATTGTTTTGAAATCTACAAAGTATAATGAGTCGTGACCACATAATATAACGAGGAGGTGCTAATCTGTGAAATCACAGATAAGTACCTATTTTTCTTCAAGTCATGTAGGTTAGGTATGTACGTACCTAACTCGGTAGTTTTGTATGTTATGATAGTGAATTGAAGATTACAATCTAATTAATGATAATTTTATTCATAGTAGATGTTAATTACGAGTATCAGTAGATCTGATGAAATAATAAATAGGTAGGTACACCTACTTAATAGAGATTTTTACAGATTAATTAGCTGTTGTTTTTTTTTATTGCAATGTATATAAATTCTTGGACCAATTTCTTTTTTTTTTGTTTTATAAAGCCATGCTGTGTGGTCTACGACAACGTACCTAATGTTAAACAATAATACAGTTATAGATATAAGTACGTCACTAGCGCCTAGCATAGAAGGAACAACACAATTGTTGCTTTCGAATACAATGCATCGTAAAACAAAATTGTGTCCAACAATAAACTTAATCAAGTGTGTAAGTAAACCATTGTAAACGAATTTAATTGTATCGGTTGAACGAATTTCTTTGCAGCCGCTCCCTTTACTATGATATTTTACATTAAAGCCTTTTAATCTAGGTACTTTATTCGTTCTTACTATACATAGTTATGGTAAGTGCTCGCTAGATTAAATCTAGCTGCGATAATTATACATTGAACGTAAACTAAATCTATATAAATCCAGCCCCAACTCAGCATGTGCTGGATGCAAGCATCGCTGGTCTTCCGTTTAGCTTTAGTTCTTGACTATCGAGCCTCTGCAAAAAAAAACAGGTATATTATGGCCAAGTGCAAACCCGTTCAAGTTAAAAAAATCAACCCAGTCACTGTATTTTGTCTTCCAGGAGTATGCGGTCAGATAATCCCGTGGAACTTCCCCCTGCTGATGGCGGCGTGGAAGCTGGGGCCGGCGCTGGCGGCGGGCTGCACGCTGCTCATGAAGCCGGCCGAGCAGACCCCGCTCACGGCTCTCTACCTCGCACAGCTCGTCAAGGTTAGTCGCCTTACACACTGGTGGGAAAGGAACTGGAACTGGGGAAAATAAATCAGTTGGGATGTGTGCCTTCACCCACATGTTGGTTTGGAAGGAATAAAACGAAAATAAGCAATAATAAATTGAAAATCTGCCCTACCTACACACATTGATTTGTGAAAATATCTAGTATTGGTTACAGTTTTCTTCTGAAATCATCAAACATATTGCGTAATAGTTTGCAATTGAGTTTTCCGACGTTTCTTTAACATGAATAGACAAAAAAAAAAAACTCTCAGAAGACTTGATAACCTCTTTTTTTTAAGTACATAGTTTAAAAAGTCCTAATGGGCTTTTTAATAAAACCATAATAAGTACTCCACTGATGGTCACATGTGTATAATCTCCAGGAAGCCGGTTTCCCCCCGGGCGTGGTGAACATGCTCCCCGGGTACGGAGACGCGGGCGCGGCCATTGTCGACCACCCCGACGTGGACAAAATTGCCTTCACTGGTATGTACACTATGTACAGTGCACACATACTTGTTCACTTTAATATCATCTATCTTGGGTGGATTCATATTATCCATCCATACAAACATCGTCTCAAACTCATAAAGAATGGCGGAATCATAGAAGTCGTGGTGAAATACGGGACTAATATTGCCAAAGTACTTTTTTGCTTGACACAAAATAGGTACATGTTCGCTGATCTGACGGTCAAGTCCCATTCAGAACAGGCACTGGTCATATCTGGTCAAGAAGTAGAAACATCATCTGTTTCATCCAATTGATCTTTTATACTTCTTTATACTATTTTATATCTCTATATTTTTTTTCTTTGCCAGGTTCCACTGAAGTAGGCAAGTTGATCCAACGCAACGCAGCCGGCACGTTGAAGAGGATCACGCTGGAGCTGGGCGGCAAGTCGCCCAACATCATCCTCGGGGACGTAGACCTGGAAACGGCGGTGGACGCCGCGCACAACGCGCTCTTCTATAACATGGGCCAGTGCTGCACTGCTGGTCAGTATCATTTTTTTAAATGGGAAAGTCATTATTTTCTCTCTTTAAGTTTTATTTCCCCATGACTGAGGGTCATGCTTCCGTAGAATGAATTCGTTAAGGGAGTTCTTTTCGGCAAGTACATCGGGATGGGCAACCATTTTACTCTACCGCGGAATCGCAACCTTGAAATATGATGACTCAAGAAGTAGAACGCTACCATTTAGCCAAGCGTAAATGATGATAAGATAATGATGAAAGACACAACTAAAAAAAAACAATTATCCAACCAACGGGACGCGCGTGCCGACTCGTCCTCCTGATGATGGAAACCTCAGTTTTCCGAAACTTGTCGAGCTAATTTTTCGACATAATTATTGACGTAAGTGCTAGCCGGTTATTACAACTAAATTTAAAATCAATTATCCCAAAGACATCTGAACAAACTACCATTTGAATGATGGAAATTCCTTTTGGTTTTACGATATATCATTCTTTCTCAGGCTCCCGTACATTCGTGGAAGACAAGATCTACGACAAGTTTGTGGAGCTGTCGGCGGAGAGAGCCAAGAAGAGGGTGGTGGGGGACCCCTTCAGACTGGACGTGGAGTCTGGACCACAGGTGAGAGGCTTTAGATGTATAGATTGACTAGTGAGTGCTCTTGAGAGCGGCTTCGCTCGCATTAAGAAGTAAAACTTGCATCCCCTATTTCACCCCTTTAAGAGTGGCATTTCCAAAAATCCTTTCTTAGCGGATGCCTACGTCTTAACATCTACCTCATTCCAAATTTCAGTCCAATCCGTCCAGTGGTTTGGGCTGTGCGTTGATAGATCACTATATCAGTCAGTCAGTCACCTGTTGAGTTTTATATATTTAGATGAATATGTGAAATGTTTATTTGTTTATCTGATATGCTGCAATGGCAAAATCGTTAGAGAGATAAGTAGTTGTAAACTACTTATCTCTAACGATTTTGCGTGGATAAAGATATTTTTTTAGACAAACCTAGTGATGTGTAGCTAGCGATATTAGATGTCATCCACATCTTCGTCCTCTGAGGTAACTCTCATATATAAGCTTTCTTTCGTAATCAATAGTGCTTAAAGTAAAATGTATAAGTATCATGGCTAGATTTTTGGTCAAAAAGGAGTCCCATTTTGAATGGGTTGAATTTGTGTAGGTACACTTCTTTTTGGGATCTTTTTTAGGTCATGATTTTTTTTTTCGCTATTCAACAATCAAATCAAATGTTCTCTAACAAATTGTAATTGAAACTCTGGAGAAATACGTAGTGTTTTTCCGTATTTCTCCAGAGTTTCATTTACAATGGATTTAAGCAAAGTAACGCCTGATTCAATATCTTACAATGTGTAATGTACGCTCTAGGTGGACGCCGAGCAGCACTCCAAGATCCTCGGCCTGATCGAGTCCGGCAAGCAGCAGGGAGCCAGGTGTGTGGCGGGCGGGGGCCGGCTGGGGGAGCGCGGGTACTTCGTGCAGCCCACCGTGTTCAGCAACGTCACCGACACCATGGACATCGCCACGCAGGAGGTGGGTAGCTATACAAAAATATACAAAGGAATATTGATAGATCTTAGATCAACTGGACTCTAGCATCTGATACTAAAAGACGGCCTACTTCACGGGTACAGGCTTCTTGAGTAAGAGTCTCGCATTTGGTAACTAAAAGCTTGCTTTTTTTTCCTCTTTCTTACAGTTCCAGCGACATGGCGACTGGCTTTTGCCACACAGCCGTCTCAAACATGCTAATTCTAGGAGACAGATAATTTTGTATATTTTTTGTTTTAAAATAAGATATTATCTTTGTCCGTATCTCCTGACTTGTCCATTATGTGACATGATGTTACATATTGATCAAGTGTATTCTCTATATCCAGATCTTCGGTCCGGTGCAGCAGATCATCAAGTTCTCCCAGCTGGACGAGGTGGTGGAGCGCGCCAACAACACTGTGTACGGACTGGCGGCCGCCGTGCATACTAAGGATTTAGACAAGGCTAACTATCTCATACAGGTACATAAAAGCTAAATGCCCTGTGAGATATGTACTTCATTTAATTTACTAGGCGTTTGTTCAGTAATCGGACGACATTTCTAGTCTAGGAAAAAACTGAAACATAAAGAACATATACATAATATATAACGAGATAAGAAATCTACAACTGTGAAGGAGTAATTAAAAACACATAAAATCTGCATAGACTCGCTTACAATTTATAATTATTTATAGTACAGAAAATTCGGAGTAGGAAATAATAAATAAAATCAACGCAAATTAAAGATGAAATAGGTTACTATATATATATTTATATGGTTAGCTTAATTCTCTCATTGTATCATACAAACTAAAAAATATATAATAAAAAATGTACTAAGAATATGAGAATAAATTTTACTTTATTTAAGATTTGATTTGAAAATTATCACAACCGGCAAGATTCAAACCTGCATCATTGTATTTAGATTAAACTCTTTTTTTTATATACTGATACGTATATGTTTTTCCAGAAAATCCGCGCCGGCACCGTGTGGGTGAACGACTACAACGTGTTCGGGAACCAGGTCCCCTTCGGGGGGTTCAAGCAGTCCGGCATCGGGCGCGAGAACGGACCCTACGGGATCAACAACTACACAGAGGTCAAGGCGGTCGTCGTCAAACTTACCGATAAGAACTCGTAAATAACAATAAACAACTGTATAAACATCACCGCAGCACACTACTGGGAATAGACATTATGGGTAATCTGAGATAAAGAACTCTAATAATAAATAAATAATAAATAAATAAATATTTCAGGACATATCACACAGCGCCATCTAGCCCCATACTAAGCTTACGCTTGTATCATGGGTACTAGATAACGGATATAATACATATATACTTTTCTTTTGTAAATACATACTTATTATACATAGAAACGACCAGACTCAACACAAGTAATTACAAATTTTAATATTCATAATTACTTGTGTTATGCGGGAATCGAACCCGCACCCCTAGATTAGAAGGCAGAGCCACTACCAACTAAGCTAACGGAGCAGTCTAACTCTAAACGTTAAAAACCTATAATTATCTATCCTAACTTTTGAAGTTACTACTCTCTGTCAGTGTGAAGTGTGAAAATGTATGTTATGCTATTAAAAATTAAATAATACAAAAAAAAAACAGTAAAATAAGTAGTGGTGCAACGGGATCTGTTCAGTTAGTTGGCAAGTCCAAATAGATCTTACGGAATCAATACATACAATAGTCAAAGCTGTTGTTATCAAAATCAATTAACGAGAAGTCATAACCATCTTCATTCTGTATGAGACACTAGTAATAATTTATAAACATACATAACGAGTATAATTTGTATCGTCGTTGTTAAAACTTGGTTTAAACGATGTTCTAAAACACATGTCTACTAACAAATTCGAACTATGATATTTTCAATTTCCTGTTACAATTTAATTTGTACATTTGTAAAACAATATCTACAAATAAGCTCACACATCTATAGCTGTATAGTATGTAGTAATAGCATAAGCAAGCTCTAAGCTGTTTTCTTAGCTTCGTATCTAATCTATGTATACCTAATTGTAAACGTAAAACGTATGTATCTACATTATATTTTTTTAAATGCCATAAAGAAACTGTCTTCCACCGTTACGAAGTAACTAGTTACTCGCCATATTAAATGATGTGCTTCATATTTTGTGCATTTATTTTTAACTTATTTTGTGCCATTTCTTTTGATCAGTTTTGTTTTCGTTTTTAATAAACTTTTAACTATCTATTGGTGTTTTTTCTTACAATTTCCTGGTATATTTTTAGAATTAGAGTTGCTGTGAATAGGTTCCCATTATTTCGTGTGTACGTAGATTAACTTAGCCAGGTAGCTTAGCTAACTAATAATATTTTTCTATATCGTACTAAAACGAACTTTTACAAAGAAACATTTGTAAACCTCAGATATACTTTAACGAACAAGTAACATCACTCAGCAACATCCAGTCAAGAAATAAATGCAAAAGTGCAACAGCGTATTATTGAATTGAAATTTCAATTCAATCCAACTTTTTAGTTACTATTTTATCCGCGAAGAATTCATAAATGTCCCTGATAAGTACTCGCTTGGCAAACAGACGGCCAACATTCCGCCCCATGATCACTTGTGAATGTTGTATTGTACACAGATTATCATCTATCAAAGCTACAAGTCCACGAATAATGTATGAATCATTAGGCCGCAAAACATCGCCTCCCCTTTGACGTTTGTATTGGGATGGGATGTATTTATCTATAGTCTATAGGCCATCGAATGTAGAGTTTTATGATTGAGATGATGCTTAAAACGAGCTGTGTTTGCTTACACATTACACTTCTTTTAGAAATAACTAAAAAAAAATGACGATTTGTTCGATTAAGTTGTGTGGTAAGTCGTCTGCAAATTCAAGCAGTAAAACAGATGGAATCACTTTTCACCGGTGAGTTAAAGACCTATGTTGTCAATTAACGAGAGATCAGCTTGTGATGGTTTTAAACATATTTTGTCTCTTTTTAACATTGTATATTACGGAGAGAAAGAAAAGGATGAAAATCCTTTATATTACGTTGTTCTTATCTCATAATGTGTTTGATACTAGTGATGTCGAGAACTACAAATACAACAACAATATCGATATTTTGGTGCATTTGCTATTCAGATTTCCTAAGGATCTTGCAGTAAGAAAAAAATGGGTTGAAGCTAGTGCCCGTAACGACAACTGGTTGCCTACTCACAACAGTGTCGTATGTTCGAGACATTTCACGGATGATTGTTTCCATATCGTAGGAGTGACGCATCGTCGCCGCATCAATAGTTCTGCCATACCCACCTTACACCTACCAAATGGGGTAGGTATCAATAATTTTTTTTTTCATCCAAATCCAATCCAAATTAATTAATGTAATGCTTATCTGACTCAGTAATACTTACTTATGTATTTGTATTTTAGGCACTAGCTCTACGAAAAGATCACTCTAAAGATGCTCAAAATGACTTTAAAATGGGCACATTACAAAAAGTGACAGCTACAGATTTAGGAAATTATCCGGTATAATTTATTTATTCATTAAAAAACTTACATTTTGTTAAAAACTAATTTAAAAAACTAAATACTAACAATAGAATAAAAACTTAAACTAGGTACATACTTCTAAAACTAAAATACTTAATCTTAATCTTATCTTAATCCGGTATCTATGTGCATATTATTTACTTACCTTCTGTATGTCCACATTATATATTCTTACTAAAAATCAACTTGATTTCAGATAGATGACAATTATAAAAGATCCCCGAATCCATTTCCCGAAAAATCACAAACAGACTCATGTGAATTAGAAGATATTTCGTTCGAAACGACCCTGATTGTGGAAAATAAGCGATTACGCAGAGTACATAATCTGACAAAGTCATTAGAAGAAAAGAAGAAACTTTTGCGACAATCTCGAGATCATGCCAGACGTTTAGAGACTAAATTGGAGATGTTGAAAATAGAAGTGGAAGAACTACGAATTCAAAAATATGATTTAAATAGTAAAAATGTATGTATTCACTATTATTACTCTGTGGCAACGGGTAATTTTATCGATAAATCGTTAAAATTCATATTATCATATCCATCCCTACTTTGGGTCTCGGCCTTGAACCGAATGAGAGCCTAACTTGTTCTCGCGTAGTAAATGTATGAAGTGAGTTTTAGTCTTCGATCAAATATGTACCAGGATAAAAGGTAACGTCCCGAAAACGGATCGGAAAATAAGAGCACAAGTAAACGTGTGGTCTTATTTGAGTTTAGTACCGTACTAAACTCAAATAAGACCACACGTTTACTTGTGCACGTTAGCACTGGTTAGCGTTAGACGGAGTTAGACCGTACCTAATAGTACGGGTGCTAACGTGCGGACGCGCTATATTGCCTCAGTGTGCTTTTAAAAATTGCAAAAATAACCACCGTAACAATAAGGTTTCTGATGGAGTCTCTTTCTTTCGGTAAGTACATAAATCAGTCTCACTTTTAAAGTAAGTATAGTAATCGCAAAACTTCTAGTCCGATCTGAAGTTGCATCATAGCGGCCCGCGCATGTACAGTCAAGTGCTACAATAGTATGTACGAATTTTTATATTTTTACCCGAATTTTAATTAAAGGATTGGGTACATGCTTTTGAAATATTATTACTAAATATATTATTTTTATAAATAAAAAAAATATATGATTAAAATAACAATTTAACAAGAAATATTACTCTTTATGGTGCAAAGATTGCTGCCACCTTTACAAATAACAAAAACAGTAACAAGAAACAATAACAAAATAACACGAAATGAAAATTCAACAAAAACACTTAACAAACAGTTATTATAACAAAAATATCGCGCGTGACTGTACTCGGTGGGTGGAGCTAGCGAACGTGACAACCACACACAGCTTCGATCAATTATACGTAGATCACGCGTAAGCGCGCCAAAAGTAACCAAACTAAACAGTGCTTAAATCCACACTAAGCACTGTTTTGCCGTCAGTGACGCGCCGACCGTCAAGTGAAACAATGCCGAAGTGTGCTGTGAAAAGTTGCAAAAATAACACGCTTACAAAGAGAAAACAACATGGGATTTCGTATTTTCGGTAAGTTTTATACTTTTTACAAATACTTACAGTGATTAATATTCGAAATAGTCCAGTTATCATCTCCAAATTAGTATTTCTAGAATTTAAATCCTTTTGTATTTGCTTCGCAGTTGTCTCTTTCGCACGCATAATAGAGTTAACACGCGAGACAAGAACAAATTAGGCCTGATTTAGAACAAGTCTAATGGAGTCGCCGCATTCTTTTATTTTTCTTAGACTGTAAAATGGATGTAAGTAGTTTAAAATCTTTACAGATTTCCTCAAAATGAGATACAAAGAGAAAAGTGGCGATTAGTAATAAAAGAAGAAAGAAGTGACGACTATTTTAAACCCAATGACTCCAGTGTGGTTTGTTCAGACCACTTTGCCGAATCTGACATGTATAATACTCAAAAAGGATTTCGGAGAATAAATAAAAATGCTGTACCAAAAATAGAGGTAATTACAATTTGAGTTTTATCAAGCTACATATTAGCATTATCGTAGACAAGTTATAAAATTGATTAAATTTCATCTAAATTTATTCTGCCGCTGCGGTATGAAAAGAGAACAAACATATTAGACTTGCACACATCTTTCGGATTTATTTCGGAAGAAGGGGTAAGAAGGTTACCTACCAACTCTACTTCTATTTCTGGAGGGACAAAGGCTACTACAAAAAATGTCCACCCAGGCGAGTCAGCTAGTTCATTATTATGGAGTCAAAGATCAATCACGAATTTAAAAGTAATAATTTTTAGTACATGTAAGCGACTCCACTGGATACCATGTTCTATCATAGTTTTTACAGTCAGGGTAATAAGAACGTCCTAATGTCGGACGTGTCATAAGTAATTTTGAGCGTTATGTTAATAAGATAAAGTATAATTTTGACTAGACGCCACAGCGGACGGCAATAAAATTTTATGAGCTTTCGTCAATGCCGTAGCGAAAACGCCATAAGGTGGTTAGGTCATTGTTGAAAACTAAATCTTAGCGTACTGCAATAAGGTTTATTATTATTAAAATATTTAAATGGCTTTGTGATACTAAAGTAATATGCATGACATGAATGTATATCTCAATAGGTAGGTAGGCATAGTAAACTCAAGCCGCTTTTTTGCGTTGTGTCACTACGGAATCTTGCATCTACGTATAATTGATCGAAGACACACAGAGAACGAAAAAACTTTTTACGCTGTGATTTGTCAAGGACGGTCACGTGGCATATACCCCGCTAGGGGAGCTCCGCTGATACCCATTTTTTCCTTCTGCGCAGGTATACGCCTCTAAATCTTAGCGTACTGCAATAAGGTTTATTATTATTAAAATATTTAAATGGCTTTGTGATACTATAGTAATAGTAATATGCATGACATGACATGAATGTATATCTCAATAGGTAGGTAGGCATAGTAAAGTTTAGTAAACTCAAGCCGGTTTTTTGCGTTGTGTCACTACGGAATGTAGCATCTAGTTATATGTAAGTATTATAATTGATCGAAGGTTAATTAACCGTTTAAGTAACCTTACGACTTTTATTTATGCGTTATTTCTATAGCAATACGATACGAAGTTTCTGATACTCACTGCGTATGGTCATAAAATTTTACAAGCACTCGTTGTTATCGCGGAGCAAAATGAGTGGTGGCGGAATCGAGTGTAATTTTCAAAACTCACGAAACCGGAGATTTGTGCGATTCCGCAGCCGCCGCGGCTGCGATTGTCGCCCGCAAACCTGGCGGTTGATTATCGCAAGAAGCTCAAGAAGGGCCTTCGCCGGACGCTGATCGCAGAGCGCGCGGCCGCCGCGGCTGCGGGATCGCGAGCCGCGCCCGCTTACACAAGATGCCCGCGAACAATCGCAACCGTCGTCGCGGGCGTAAAACGCGCCGTGAAATGTGCTTGTGTTTTTTTACATGCATATCTGTATTCTACAAAGGTTGCGGGCCCGCAACCGCGGCGGGCGCGGGAAAAAAACGCTCCGTGAGTCCTTAGCGTAAGGTTGAATTTTCTTGACATTTTTTGTGACGTGGTTATATTGTCTATTTTTGTGGTAATGCATAAACTCATTTTTTCTCCATTTTTTGAGCTGTGTTTGTATGCTACACTCAATGGTACCTACATATTTGATCGAAGGGTTTAGTGAAAAAATATAGGTAGGTAGGAACATGGTAGATTACTTAGATATTATTATGAACGGTGATATGTTGAAACTAGGTAGGTATGTTTTTAACGACAATAAACATATTTTTTTGGTGTCTTCTATTATCATCAACCTTTACACTCATCGATCTAGGATTATACAGTCACAAACGCTCAAAAATATGTCCGAGCCAAAACTTTGTGCACGCTACTCGTTGCACAGAGTTATAATCCTAGCTCGATGTTTACTCTAGAATGTAACTGCTAGGTGCATGCATAGATCTCTATTACTATTATATCTATTATAATTGTATAACAATACATTTAACATACAACACATTTTTATAAATATTTCAGAGCAACAATAAAGACCCATCATTATCTGAGAATTCCATAAAACACGAAGTACACAATACCAGCGAGAAAGAAGCACACGACAATAAGTCATCTAGATATAGTTATACGGAAAGAATATTTCGCAGAAAAATCACAGATTTAACGACAAAATTAAACCAAGCCAAACTAGTAAACAAACGTGTACGCAGAGCTAACACTAATCTGAGAAAATCTGTAAGCACTTTAAAAGTTCTAATAAAGAAATTAAAAAGCAAAGGGCTATTGACACAAGAGAATGTAAGTATTGAAAGGCTGAAATCGTCAAATAGAGGATTGATGGAAAAAGTGGCGATGTTGAAGAAACAACTTATAGAAGAAAAGAAGAAGAATAAAGGAGTTGAGAGGAATGTTGTGTGGTGTCAAACTGACGCTGGTGACGAGACAAGCGGGGAAGATGATGATGATGATTTGGCTGAAGATTAACAACCAACTTTCAATACCTGTAACAAAACCATTACAAAGCCGGCTTGATAAACTCTCGACACCAGAGTTGGTTACTCTCATTCGATAAGAAGAAGAATACCTACTTATACATAACTATAGTATGTACCTGCTAGAACAGAATATTTATGTCACTAATTTTTCATCGTTAGATTACTCAATTCCAAGATACTGCAAAAGTCTGATTTATTTTATGAGCTAAATATAGAGTAAGGAATTTTCAAAAAATAAAAACCACAATTGAATCAAAATAAGTATTTTATTTCAACAGTTAAACTTCGACCACGCGTCTCAACAATACTCTAAAATGGTGACATTCTAAACAAGCATAATACTAATAAAATCAACCAGATTATGGTATTAAGTTAATTTGTACAAAATCTCAAAATATAAAGAAACAGATCAGCAAAAATACTTTGGTTTCTATCTAAATTATAAATACAAGAATAAGTGGTAAGATTTTAATAAAAGGGCGTAGCTAGAACGATTTCAAAGGCGAGTCTGCTTTACAAAATATTATTTTAATATAATAGAAAAAAAGTAAAAACCATAACTTCAGTTTGGTCTCTTCTTCTTTCATGAAACACAATTTAAAATTACATTACTTTATAGTTCTTGGTATGGCCACTACTGGCTTCACTTTTCAAATATTGGCCATTACAATAATTACTAATGAATTTACCTTTTAAATAATTCTAGCTAGGACATAAATTATGTAAGTTACTGACAAAACCCTCTAAAGGTGCCATGTCTAATCTAAAATTCAATCACAAACAGTGGAATGTATGGTGCCACTTAATCTAAGAATCACATAGCCTTTCACTACATAGCTAATTAAAAAGGATAAAATATCTAATACTAAAAAACGTGTGTAAGAAAACCTATGAAAATCTTTGGGTCTTCTAACATAAATGCGAGAGTGGACGGTAGCGTCGTTATTATTATGGCAAGATACAAGATTGCTCTCGAGTTAAACAGAGCAGTAACCAGCCTCTTTGTTACTTCAGTACAAACGTACTTAGGATAAGTAAATTATAATCCTATGTCCCACACAAAATGTTGCGAAAAAGAATGTACTAAAGCATCCTTTAAAAGGAAATCGAATCCCAGTAACTCAAGTATGAAACTATACTAGACAAATACTAATAAAAATCAAAGAATAAAATCAACGATGGTAAAAGATTAGCATTCTATGCCAATCAGTTAAAATATAACGATTTGTACTTGAGTTTTCATTCAGATATCTATCAAAAACTAAGAATAAAATGCAACATAAAAATTACAATGGGGAGCCACTTACGCATATTTTTAAGAAAAATGTAGATATGTTTAGTTTCTTATTTCTCCACTACACAGATAAGTTGTTTAGGCTCTTTTCAATTCAGCGCAAATCGTATACGATTCAAACATTGCGCCCGCGCTTGTATAGAAACAGGCATAATATTCAGCAAAAAATGCAAGAAGCAATAATAGTGATTGTACACAATTTAAAATGTTTTACACATATGTTTGCAATTTCAGACTTACAACAAAAAAACTACATCAAGTAAATCAAAATTATTGACAACAATCATAAAAAAATAAAAGCTAATAGAGAAAACAGATTGACATAATATCTGAATCAAAAACAAAATCTCCAAGACAAACTTACGAGTACGTACAATTTATTAGGCTTCCTTTTCCGCTTCTTCATTAATATTGGACAGATTTTCCTCTGAGATCTTGCCGAGACACCCGCAGCCTAACGCCTGATAATTATTTCGCGGCAACGTCGATTCCAAATCCTCTTCAATTTTCTTCTCGAGTAACTCAAACTCATCATTATCGCTCTGGCACTTGATACATTCCTCCGACGACGAGTCCTGGTAACACATCACATTTTCTATATTCAGTTCGACTTCTTTATCGTTAGCTACGGATAGCGATGGGGTGCTGTTGCTCAGGATTCTCGTTTCTCTAATGATCGGGGCGAAAACTTCCGATTTGGGTCTGACCTTGACGTTTTTCCTTGGTATTTGGTTGGGTGCTCGTTTGTCTTTGGGAACGACGCGTTGGATCCTCTCCTCGATCAACGATATGCTCCGTTTGAACACGACGGTGTCTTGCGTGAGTTCGCAGCCGTCGATAGCGTCCCTGGACTCCGTGTCGGAGTTGTCACACCGGAAGTAGATGGTGTCGCAGCCGTTCTCCTGCTTGACCTTGATGAGGCAGCACTCGTCCTCCTTCTCGCAGAGTATCTCGTGCAGGGAGCCGTGCAGAGGGATGAGCTTCACTCGCCCGCCGAAGTTCTCCTGCATCTGGGTGGAGAGGTCGTCGTCGATGTACAGGTCCTCCGTGCTTCTGGCTTCCTGGAAACACAAGAGGTAAGGAATTATTATTAAAATATCACCTACTTAGTGGCATTACGCTAGGGAGGTGTTACGAAGGATCACTCTTCTGTGAATATAAGTTAAATATATTTGTATGTACATTGTACAGTATACAGTAGTTTGTAGTCAGAAGGACCTAGGCGCCCACCACAGTGTATCTGCCCAAGAGAACTCTCCTAACGAATTAACTCTGCGGGGAAGTCACGACCCGTAGTCATGAGGAAATATGACTCACAGAGAAAGAGAGTTTGTAGTCAAATAGGTAATTTAAAAAAATTGAAAATATGTACTTGAATAGCATTGAAAGCCTGGCATCTCTTCAAACCACCGGTATGCACATCTTCCGTCAACGTGTCTTCCATTGAAACATTCAGTTTCTCCTTATTATCACATAAAGTGACGTTCACACAATTGTCCAACACTTGAAGGCTATTTTCCCCTGAACGGTTGAACGTGATTTGCAGCAAAGGCTTGTTGTTTCCGTTGATCTTGACACGGGAAAATGACTTTACGGAGTCTTTTCTCAGCGTTTTTTCTGCGTCGTCATTGTTCAAAGATTCTATTATATTGGAAACTCCTTTGTTAAGTAATTCTTCTTTTCTATGAAACAGCGTGGAGTTGTCGTCGGATATTTCGTGTAGTAAATGCTGGAACTCCTTCCTAATGAGATCTCGAATGAAATCTTCTATCCCGTTCGTGTCAGTACATTGGTCGGTCGTAGATTCTGAGTGATCATCAGTGGATATTCTGAAATATAAAAAAGAGATTGTAAAACACAATTTATTGAAAGTAGTATTGTTGAGAACTATGATGTTAATACAATAAAACGGTGAAGCAAAAAGCCAACATTACGCGGTGTTCCCAGGCGGTCACCCATCCAAGTACTGACCGCGCCCGACGTTGCTTAACTTCGGTGATCGGACGAGAACCGGTGTTTTCAACGTGGTATGAACGTTGGCGACAGTTTAACCAAATAAGGTCTTCTGTATCATTGTATTGACGTCATGCGTCATGTTTAAACAAGACAGATAATATAATAATGTCTCATTCACACCTGTCTTTTGACGATACTTACATTATTATACAAATACATTTGTGAATGATAATGATGATACAAAACGGTTATTACATCTGACCACTAGTATGAGATTTGATAGTAAACTTGCACGAAAAAAGTTTTGGTAAATTTCCATACACTTTAAAAAATAAGCCCTCTAGCGGATACTTTTGAAACTAATCGGTACCACGAGTGCCAATCGGCAAAAGTTTTCATAAACCAAAACTTTTTACGTGAGCCAAGTGAATGATTTGGAACGATTTTGGCCGTTTTGGCAGTATGAGTGGTCGTTTTTTGTCACATTTGACAGCTTTCATGTAGTCTAACGTTTTGGAAACTACGTTTTCGTTTTGTTACTCACTGAAAAATATTCAGTGAGACGCGACTATTTTCACCGAAAATATTATGTTTGGACGAAATTACCTTGCGTGGGCGATTGTAGACAACGAAGAAGCTGCCTGCCGCGAAGAAGAACGGCAGGAAATCACTTGGAGACGTAGTTTTATGTCTCCAAGTCGTATATCGGACACACATTTTGTCCAGAGATACCGCCTCTCTAAGGACGGTTTTAACTATGCTTGTAGCATTTGAAAACCGTACCTCAAAGACTCTCAACGAGTTTCTATGGAAACTAAGGTACTTAATACGTGTTTAAAACATATTTTACATAACTACATACATAACCTATAATTAAATATGTTTTAGGTACTCTGCGCGATGCTTTTTTACGCAAATGGAGACTACCAAAGAGTGGTAGGAGTGGCTAACTGCTTCTCGCAAGAAGCGATAAGTTGTTTTATTACACAGGTGACCAAAGCCATTAACCACCCAAACATTCTAAGTGAGTTTATAAAGTTCCCAACAACACCGGAAACAGTATGAAATACGTCAAATATAGACAAATGGCGGCAAATTGTTTATCTCTTATTTTTCTACGTGACAGAAAGAGATAGTCTTATCTTTTCAGCCGAGAAGCATAGACAAACTATGATAGATAAAAAAAGTTCGAATGAACGATATGATATCCTATATCGTGTAAACGCAATACTACACGTATCACAGTAAGTGAACTCGAGGTACCGATTTTACGAAAAACTTGAAGTATTGAGTTTACACGATACGTCTCATCGTTTTGGTATTGTGCAAACTCAAACTAGGGGCACTGAGAACATATGGTGTTGTTTTTTTTTACATGAGATAGGCTCAAGCTTGACTACAACTTGCCTGATGTTAAGCAACGGTATAATCTACGATCTAGCGCGCCATCTATATTTTATTTAGATTCAAGCTACAAGACCCTCCAAAGCGTTAGAGATACATACAGCTATATATGTAAGAAAAGTGCTATGCCCTAAGTATGCCCTAAACTTCAAACAAGCAACAGGGTCACACAACTCAATCTTTTTTTAGAATTAGTTCTAAAAAGTTTTTAAAGTGTCTTCTCAACTGCTTAGTTCAGTACTTTTATACTCTTGATAAGATAATAAAGAATAATGTTCTAAAATGTAATGTAATTGTATTGTGTACAGCATACATAAATAAATATCACTCACTCCTTATCGTGTAGTTTGTTGACGGTGTTGTACCGCTCGGGGCTGCCGGCTGCGAAGCTCAGGCCGCGCGCTACGTTCTCGCGAGCTTGGCAGAACTGCTCCCAGTGACCAGCTGGAGTTATAATGATGTTTTTTTTAATTGAATATTTATGTAAGTAACAAATATAAAGTAATTATTATTAATAGTTATTCTAGTTTTAATAACTCGATTTCGCATTTCGAAAATGCTTCAAGGAAACGTCGTAATGTGGCGTTCAAAATTCAAACTGATAAACCAAAGTAAATTTGAATAATCGTTGCTTTAGTTCAGTTCATTAGCGGAATAGAGAGAATTTCTGTGTTAGTGCAGGAACAAAAATATGTTAGAAACTAGAAAGCACAAAAACAAAAATAGTATAAAAATTTTATGTGAATAATCTCTTCGTTTTCCGCGATTAGATACATAGGTATTTAAGTTTTCTTCAATATTATCATTTCACCACAAGGATATGACTATAGATAAGTTTTTATAAAATTAAATTTTGATAATGAAATCTTACCTCCGAATCTGTCAGTATAGGATAGCTAGATAAGGACACCAAAACCAACCATGTTAATATTAATCAAGATACATTTATTTCACCAACACCGACATTGTTAATCTTATTATCTACGCTTATTAGCCAAAATTCTTAAAATAATGAGGTTCTTTAGACTGAAAGTTTTTTTTCACATGTTTTTTTTTATACTAACTATAACTAAATAAGTGCGTTACATCAAATTTTAAACACGTGCAAACAACAATGCTTCTTATTGCGTTCGGTTAAGTCTCAATTTACCGTTGTAGTTGACAGACGGCGGAGATAGATTGGTCTTCTTCGGCTGCAGTTGAGGCAGAGAGGCTTGCAAAGTATCCACGCAGTGTGACGCCGGCTTAGCTGATATCTGACTTCTGAAACTTACAAACGAAATAAATCATTAATACAATATGTACATTAAAAATACATTTAAAATTATTTACGTGGACTATAAACATGATAAAAAGGATTGGTGAAGCAAAAAGCCAACATTACGTGGTGTTCCCAGGCGGTCACCCATCCAAGTACTGACCGCGCCCGACGTTGCTTAACTTCGGTGATCGGACGAGAACCGGTGTTTTCAACGTGGTATGAACGTTGGCGATAGACAACTCGAAATAGGCCCTCAAATAATATAAAACCGTGACGTCACGGCATAAGTACAGAAAATAAAGATGAACAATATTATATCAGGGCCAATTTAAGCGCGACGCACATGACGAATTTATAGATATTAAAAGCTCCTTCTATTCTATTCCTTTTCCTCTTCTAGTATTTTAATAGTTTGAGTCATCACATATCATGTATGAAAATAAATCTGTTAAGTTCAAATAATTCGTTTAGCTAAGATTTTTCATTTTCAACAACACAATATTGGTAAAAAAAAAGATTCATAAAGGTTTTAAAAAAATATTGTTTTTTCTTGTATAAAATTGCACAAAAATAGCAAAAAGCCAACATTACGCGGTGTTCCCAGGCGGTCACCCATCCAAGTACTGACCGCGCCCGACGTTGCTTAACTTCGGTGATCGGACGAGAACCGGTGTTTTCAACGTGGTATGAACGTTGGCGAGAGGGAACTCGAAATAGGCAGTCAAATAGTGTTACACCGTTTTACGTCACAGTATTTTATAAAATATATCTTAGGCATTATTTATATCAGAGTGCAATGTAAAATACGAAGAGCAAAATATGAGCACCTCTAAAGCGGTATTCCATACAAGTATGTATTTAGTTTATTTTTTTGTAAGTTTTTCTGTATGTTTAAGTATTATTTGTATATACTTGTGGAACGTAAATATGTAATTGTTAATTTTACTTAAAACGACATGAGTGACATGACATACATATGTACATTTTTTTCTATTAGTTAAATAGTAAATAATGTAATATTTGGTAAGTAAGTACCTGTGTTCCTCCGGCAGCGACATAGACCGGCCCGCCTTCCTATTGGCCTCATATATCCAGCGCTCGTGGATAGCCACTAGTGGCTTCACGTTGACCCCCGCCAGGTCTTCGTCGACCTGACTGCGGCGCCGGGCGCCTGCAGAGACCTTGGGGAACCAGGGGCGCCGGCACTCGTCTGTGTCCGGAGTGGTGTCTGAAGCTTGCACACATCTGAAAGGACAACATGTAGAGATATAAGCTAATTTAATTATATCATTACACAAACGATAGTACTCTATTTAAAAAATAAAATATCTCGTTATGACAGCCGAAACTACGCTCATCAAATATTATCATTAATAAGTCTTCCATAGACTCTAAAAAGAAAAAAAAACTAATTTTTTTCAATCACTATAAGAATATATGGAATCATAATAGTGAGCCAGTGACAAAATCAGTGGGTTAGCTTCTTCGTTTGCACGATTGTGAAACGTAACACAACGGACTGAGTTAACTCTCTGATACCAGGAACGCAGAGACGTGAGGAGATGTTTGGATACACTATCATGTATATTCAGTGCAAAAATGACGGAGTGAGTATGTAATATACATATATGTACTTACATATATATATGAAATTCTGAAGGGATAGTCAGATTTGGATGTATTGTAGTAAACATAATAACTGTATGAAAAGTAAAAGATGTGATTGATATGTATTCAAAAATAAAAACGGTGAAGCAAAAAGCCAACATTACGCGGTGTTCCCAGGCGGTCACCCATCCAAGTACTGACCGCGCCCGACGTTGCTTAACTTCGGTGATCGGACGAGAACCGGTGTTTTCAACGTGGTATGAACGTTGGCGAGAGGAGTGGCAAAATTTATGAATTATAGGAGTTTGTAAAATATTGTATATTTTTAATTGTGACGTCACGGCCATACGAGTCTATTTTACAAATTTTTACCATGTGTTTAATTTGTTATGTCGCAGACGAACTTTCAGGTTAGGTGGCAAAAAAATTTGGAATTATGTATAAATGAATGATCACGAAAAAAATCTTTCAACGCCTAAAATATTTATATGGCCACAATTTATTGTACAGGAAGACCCTAACAATGTAATCATCAACAAATGGTAAAAAAACGAGTACTAGTCTGGAAACGATAGCTCTAATAAGGCCGCCAAATATACCTAGGTTAAGTTATGTTTATTTAAATTGTTTTATGTATATACATATTTTCTTGTGTACGATAAAGGTATTATTGTATTGTACTACAAGTGGCGCCCCCACAACTGGCAAAAATGTATGCAAACAAACAATAATCAAAATTGTAAAATGTAACATTGATAGAATAGTTATCTTTAATTTTATAATGCACTATGTATTTTAGATATTTCGCATAAAATAAAATAAATCTGTAGCAAAAAGCCAACATTACGCGGTGTTCCCAGGCGGTCACCCATCCAAGTACTGACCGCGCCCGACGTTGCTTAACTTCGGTGATCGGACGAGAACCGGTGTTTTCAACGTGGTATGAACGTTGGCGATGGAGGGATTGAATCACGGAGTCTATACATATTGTGATGACGTCATACGTCACACTTTCGTCATTTACATATTCAACCGTCTATACCTATATAACTTTTAGTTTCAGGGAGATTCGTGGACAAATATACATAGGTACACGCATTTACAAATTTTAGGAATATATTAACTAAACGGTTTTCACTCACGTGTAAATCGCGTAAGTTGTTTACGCGTTTCGGATGTTATGACATCCATCTTCAGAACGTATGTTCTGGGACCGCGGCAGCACGCAGACTGCGCGCCGGCCCGCCGGGACACGGGCGCGGGGGCCTGGGGTGGTGGGGGTGGAGGCGAGGCGATGTTTACTACTCCCGGCCGCTTCGTCCTCGGGACGCTCCACTGCTTCATCAGGGACAGCAACATCGACCGATGTACCAGCGCATACAAAACTGACCGTATCTTGATCCAAAGTTTCAATGATCCTTCTCTTTGTCATCGTATTAAGAGCTGGGACCCACGCCGGTAGAAGCGCCCATCCACGGTCTCGGTTGAAATTCGGGTAGCGGTTGATCTCTATAGCCTCTCGTACTTTCCGCGGAATAAAAGACTTCTCTCTCGCCAGCACTGAAGCTTGATCAAAC
>OZ026821.1:11134040-11187688 GCA_964023185.1 Macaria liturata
TAGAAGAGAGAATAGGATAATTTTAGAAGGCAACATATGTAATCGAAAAAAATATAAAAACAGTGTCAAGACAATGGCGACTGGCATATCCAAAAATATTATATTTCAGACATGTGTAGCTTATTTGCAAGTACCTACCTATATAGAATTTATGACAAAAAATAAACTAAAGGCACAGGAGACGACACTGCGTAATACGACCTTTTATTAATAATTCGACTTTGAATAGGAGTCACTGCACTCTAATATTATGGCTCATAGTATAAATCAGTATTAAACGTCAAAAGGACAAACAAAAACAAAATTTTCACTTTAGCTGTAGGATCTTGTTTCGACCTCAAGCTACTTTTTTTATTTATTGAGCAATACATGCTTTTAAATCAAATACAAGTAATAAAACTGAATTTTTATATTGTCAGGATCAAAATAAAGTTAACCCTAAAATTAACTTGTGCCAAATATGTCACTCGTTTAAGGTATGAGAACAAATAAGGTCTACAGACAAAATGTTGTGAATACACTAGGATTAACTTGATTAAAATTACGAGTCGTATAAAGGAACTGACAAAATTTTATATCATGTTTTAACTAGGGACAATATTTGCCTATTCACTACGAAAAAAAAATTTGTTGCCTGTAAATTCGGTATACGGGCGAAAGTTTTACGTGACAACGACTTTGAGTGGTAAAATAATTTTAATGTGAATATTCATTCGTATAGTAGGAAGAAGGATGAAATAATAGTAACAATTTAAAACATTTATTTATACAAAGAATTATATTTAAAACATTAATTTATACAAAGAATCTCGCACTGAATTTCATATTAACAAAATTTTATTTTTACCTTTACACATACATACGTATTTATATACAAATATACATACAATAACTTGCAATACATTTGCGTACAATGAAACAGCGTTTACTACAACTTAACTTGTTCCTATCTGAGTGATTTTGTTGAGGACAGGGCGATGATAGGAGAAATATGAAATGAAAGGAAGTGTTTCTGCTGTAATGTGCCTAGAAAATGTCAAGTCAATGGTTGTTCCTTTTAACGTAGTAGACTTAGACATATCTGATACGCAATCAAGATTAAACGTATCTTTAATGAATTTGAGAAACTTGTCATCAGACTTCACGTTTTGGATCCAGTGGCGGTAAGCTAGGAGGTATTTCTGGATATGAGAAGCCATTCACTTTTGCAAGGGTAGGAAGCTTATGTTTGTTCAGCGAAAATCTACAGGTGTTGCAAATATGCGTATAATCCTCCTCGCGTAGTTGCCTATTTTCCTTAACGAACCAATCCGATATGACCTGTAGTTGTGCAGCAGTGATGATTTTAAGGTCATTCTTGAACCACAATCGGTCGCAAACAGAGCAAGCGTGGCCAAATTCGTTGTCCAGAAATGTAGTTTTAAACCTCTTTATTGACGACGACCATTTGATATTCCAGGTTTATTGTTCCGGTTGCACTGCTGTGTGAGTCGGTGGAGTACTTATTTGTGAAACAATTTGAGCAGCTCTACGCTGTCTGTAAGCACGTTGTCGCTGAGCGCTGGTCTGGGCAGTAACTGTTCTTTCCACTACCACAGGAGCAGACACTGTGGCTGACTCTAGTGTGCCGGTGTCAAGAGCTGAGTTGGCGAGTCTACGTTGCTTGCATCTACGTTGTCTTTCGGCGGCTGCTTTTGCAAAATCTGCTGCCTCTGCAGGAGTTCTTTCCGCGGCCTTACGTTTTCTATACATACTTTGTCGTCGCGCTTTGCCGTTATGGGGTGTGTGTGGCACAGCGAAAGGTATGGCAGATGTTGGTGGCACGATATCATCAGTCTCCATCGGTGTACTGGACGTTGAAGGAATTTGTACATCTGGCTCCATTGTACTAAAATTGAACAAATTAGAAATTATTGTTTCTCATATTTTTAAATGTTTTCAAATACAATGTAAACTCTTTAAAACATCATTCTTTATAACGATAAACTCTCTATAACATAGAAAAGATCACAATTTGGTTGGTTTAGTTTTAAAAAGTTACTAATATAAATAATTAATTTGAAATTTCACAAAATTTGTGTATGTTAAATTCATTTTTTATTTCAAATTTTTGCATAAATTGAACTTTGTTGAAACCTTCGATCAATTATACGTAGATGCAAGATTCCGTAGTGACACAACGCAAAAAAGCGGCTTGAGTTTACTATGCCTACCTACCTATTGAGATATACATTCATGTCATGCATATTACTTTAGTATCACAAAGCCATTTTAATAATAATAAACCTTATTGCAGTACGCTAAGATTTAGTTTTCAACAATGACCTAACCACCTTATGGCGTTTTCGCTACGGCATTGACGAAACGAACGAACTCTATTATGCGTGCGAAAGAGACAACTGCGAAGCAAATACAAAAGGATTTAAATTCTAGAAATACTAATTTGGAGATGATAACTGGACTATTTCGAATATTAATCACTGTACGTATTTGTAAAAAGTATAAAACTTACCGAAAATACGAAATCCCATGTTGTTTTCTCTTTGTAAGCGTGTTATTTTTGCAACTTTTCACAGCACACTTCGGCATTGTTTCACTTGACGGTCGGCGCGTCACTGACGGCAAAACAGTGCTTAGTGTGGATTTAAGCACTGTTTAGTTTGGTTACTTTTGGCGCGCTTACGCGTGATCTACGTATAATTGATCGAAGGTTGAAACAGTTATTAATATAAATAACAAATTCGAGAATTCACAAACTTGGTTTATGTTAAATCAATCAGTTGTTATAAGTTATTAATAAATTTAACTTGTTTTACATTGTTATAAATATAAAAACTAAATTTAAAAGTTAGAACATTTATTTAAATCACATTAATTGTTAATATCAATCGATTTTAATTCAAAGTGTATTTTCTAAAAGGAGAAAACTAATTCACATTTGATCTTTGAATTTGTAAATCGCGCGCTTACGACCTTGCGCAGTGATTAGTCGTCTCGGTTTGAATGTTTGAAAGTTTCGATTTGACAGGTTGGAGGTTAAACATTGTTATTTCAATTTTTTACATAGCAAGTCGCGCTCATTTTTTCAAGTTAAACAAATTATTATTGGTTGAGAAACGATTTATACTACTTTTTTGATTGAAAACTACCACAACATTGTGATTACTACAACATAACCTATTCACTTATGTCTTAGTCATTTATTTCATCATGTTATATTATCAGTCTGAAATTATTTACCTTTGCTGTTTGAATTGTTGCGATGGACGAAACTACCTTCACATTATCACTACACAATCGTTTTACAATTAACTGGCAACGTGTAAACTTGTATGCAGGCGCCTAAGCGAAATAGAAGCGCGAGTGGAAGGGACGCGTGCCTCTCACTCGCTCTCATTGTGAGCGCATAACGTGAGCGGAGCGTAACGCAGTTTCTTGAAGTGTCACCCGGCAAACCAATTTATAAGACGTTGTCACGTCAAAAAGATAAATTTAGACTTAACGCTTTCTAATTTAGGCGTTGATATATTTGTTTCTTTTTCACGTAGCAACGGAAATACTGATCATCATGTAATACATTTTTGTTTTTCGAAGCAACGCGAACGAAGCCACACAGATACGGTACTATGCTTTGTACATTTATAGCATGATAATTTGTAAGCGATCATTTCTTTACATTTTGAGTCAAATTTGTAGAAAATATATGGAAACGACAGATGTCTACCATGCCGTAATGGACAAACTATAGTGGATGTCTGCGACTTCGCTCGCGTTGTTTCTTGATTCTATAATGGACTAGGAATATATAGTTTTTTATTTTATTTTGACAGTGCTTTAGAAATGGAATCGTAATGAGAAGCAAGTTCTAGACAAGTTACGCAATGTAAAGATGCTCACTTCATGTTGGTGGAGTTGGCCGAGCTCCTCACTAGGGGCGGAGGGGGCTGCTGGCTCATCGCCATTGTTATTGCACTGTTCGGAAACTGAAATAAACGAAACAACACAAACATGGGTATGTTGCTTGCAGCTACACTTTATAAACAAAATATACGTGTGTTGGGACTAAATTAATATGCATTGAGGTTGCTTTTTTAAGTAAGCTATTTGCTTCTATGTATGTACATATATTGTTCATTTTTGTTTGTTTTAAAAACAATAGGAAAATATGCACAACTTTTTTTTATTACTTCCATGAAAGCTTTTTAATAGACAGTCAGCATAGTGAAAATATTTTTCAATTAGCTTTAACAATAACGCATACACGTTTTTAGTTAACGATTAGACAGAGAGAACCGACATGCCATTTGACGTCATATGGCACTAACGCCATACAAAATACATAGAACATTCTGTTTTGAAAGAAAGAGATGAATGAAATCAATTGGTCATAACTTCTTTATTTTTCAGTGGATATACCTAAATGGGGTTTGCACAGCTCGTTTAGTATTTTGGTATATTTTTTAGTTTATTTACAAAATTCAGTTCCATGCATATACCATATTTTCATGAACATTGTACTAACATCAAATCGCCGATGTCTAGTTTTAATTGTAACAATATTAATTTAGTTCGTTTTCATTTATCTCTATAAGAAGACGTAAAATAAGTAAGAAGAATAATTAAAAGCTTTCATAAAATAAAAGAGTACAGCGGCCGATTTCACAACTTCAAGGCTTTGCCGTGTTTCGTAAAGCAAATAATAAAATAGATTTGTTTTTATGTGCATTTTGCAATACACACGTATAATAATAATTACTATTTATTTTCGCCACATAGGTGTGCGTTTGTCAGGTGCAATGAATAATGGGGAAAGTTATTATTCACGCACAATCTATTATCGTACGACAGTACGTCTGTTTCATTGGAAAATGAATCGTAATATACATTCAGATTCCTGTAGCTTTACATAAATTGACTATATTATTTAGATTTTATTCATGGAAGGGGATTTTCAATGCATTGTTTTTCCTTCTATTATAAGAAACCACACTTCTACATAACTTCTTAAAAAAAATAGCAGTAGGGTTCAGTCACAAAAGATCGTTTTAACTTCAGCAAATAGTTCCAAGCTAGCCCCAACATCGAGAGTTTTCTGTCCGTTTTTAAAGTGAGCATGACTGGGCATTCAAAACGGTTTTTGGCTTAAAATGTGAGTTGGCGAATGGTGCCTCTACAGCTTCAACCGGCAACCCGCAACAAGCACAGTTACTGTAGCCGTACTATCACCAGCATGAATGAGACAAGGTCGCAAACAGAAACTGAACCGCGATGTAATAAAGTTCATAATCGCTTCGCAAGTTTCTAATTAGATTATGGCAATTTCAGCAGCGCAAGTACGGTTATTCAAACAGATCCCGGTAAATGTTGAAAATTACATTTAAATGTTACAAAAATGTTAATGATGTTACAAATATATGGTAAAGATTTGTTTAGATCAAACCGTTATATCTGTATCTGTATAGTATATACAACTGTGTAATATTTTTACCGGGAAACAAGGATAGGCTCTTTCTATTAACTACCAAAAAGTATCGGTATTATGTGGTGATTAGTCTAATCTCTCTTCTACATTATGTGTATTATTAATTCCGATGAGTAATCGCACTTGCAGTGCTGTAGGCGTAGTGCTAGTGGTATTAGCTACCTGCACATTCCTCTGGTGTTGGTTCCGATGCTGCGGCAGCGCGGCGGCCATGTTGTACCGCGCGGCCGCTTGCTGCTGCGCCGCTACCTGCGCCTGCAACGACACCACAACCTTATCTACCGCAACTTGCAGGTTTAACACTATGGCAATCTAGTTTTGTAGATTTACATCTGCAAATCATAACAAGCTTCCAATACTCCAAACTTCATAATTTGTTAGGACACAACTAATAAATACGACAATTCATTTTACACTAACAATAAACGGAGGAGGATTATAACTCATTGTTTTACCTATGATCATTGATCACAGATTTTCACAAAGTAAGTTCTCAAAAAAGGAAAACAGTTTTCGAAGTATTTCAAGAAATGTATCGAGGAAGAGAACCTGACATGCAATTCGACTATTGAGATGCACATCTAAGTAATTTTTATTAGTTGGCAAGGACCTCGTTAGTCTATGACATCATGATATTCAAAATATTAATATGACGTAAGGCGCTTAATTTCAACTAATACCTAAATATATTTTTCTTCTCTCGAAAACTATTGTCGTAAATCCGCATTAGATTACATTTGAGATAAGAAGCCTCGGTACATGATAAAAGATTACAGACAGGGTTTCTTTCGATTGTAAATGTATTAAAATTTGCCGTCATAGAGAAGATCCCAAATGGTGGGTGTTTTGATTTTTAATCAAATTCAGTTTCTTAACTGAGAGATTTATTCATATGTACTCAAATAGTCATAAAACCCATTTTAAATTATTAGGTACATTTTCAATTTGAGGAAGTCTTTCAATATCGCATTTCTATAAAATTTTAATGGTATACAACATAAACAAAGAAATTACAAACATCTCCCCTATCCTATTGGCTCCATATGGATGTTAATAAAATGGGGTTAGTCCTATTTTCCCCTTTGAATAACACAGATCCCCTCAATCAATAGTAAAGTTTATACATATCGATATTGTAACTTCCGGCGGATGATAACACTTTGCCGAATCGAATAGACAAAAAATCAGTAAATCAATGATAGAGAATCAGTAAGCAATATGAACATGTAATTACACCATATAAATACGTGTAATATAATTAAATATGTTTTGGTTGGTCAAGTCAAGTCAAAATTATTAACATGGATCAGTTTGTGTCTTTAGAAATATATATAGAACCTAGTTCATTAAAGAATTTAATAGATGGCGGTCAAAATCATTCAACCCTTTTTACATGGAAGATTTACATATGGTGTGAAAACTTTTGGGTTAAGTAGGTACACACATTCAATTACGATGCCTAATTGAATATTTACAGCGTTTATATTACTTAGGTATTCCATTCCTTTTTATTTTATTCAAGAAGTTCTATTTACCATTTTTAATTAAGTGCCTTTGTTAACAATGATACTTTAATTAAGAATAGATCACAACATCTATCACGATTTTTGACCCATGGCTTTTCTTGGAACTAAATTTGGATTTGAAAAAAAAATCAGAGCATCCATAAAACAAAAAACAATACAAATTAATTGATCAATTAAATAAAGATCGTTATTTGAATTGGTTTATCGTTTTATGGATGTAAGTAGTATTTTTTTTACGTGATATAGGTTTACGTTTGACTACAGCCTGCCTGATGTTAAGCATTGCTGCAGCCTAGCCTTGTATATAACTTACCTGTGCCATTCGCAGCACCTGCTGCGTCTGCGACGCCGTGAGCGTGTTGAGCGAGTTAGGTATCTGCCACCCGTTGGTGAGCGCCTGCACCGCCGCAGCGGACAGCCCCGCGTGCGACATCTGCATCTGCGCCGCGGTGGGAGTCTGTCTCTGGGTGGTG
Source organism: Macaria liturata (assembly GCA_964023185.1). Classification (NCBI taxonomy): domain Eukaryota; kingdom Metazoa; phylum Arthropoda; class Insecta; order Lepidoptera; family Geometridae; genus Macaria; species Macaria liturata. Next base: position 11,141,522 of record OZ026821.1, read on the forward strand.
GCGCGCCTGCCTCGGCCCGACGTGGTGCTGCTGTTGAAGCTGCAGCCCTGCGCCACGCCCGCCACACCCGGAGGGGGCGCGGGCGGCGCGCGCGTCCACTGCCCGCCGCCTGACACCGCGCCTGAATATACCAGTGTGTTAATGTTCCATTTGGATCGTAACTAGTGTAATATGTATGTGGAAAGATGTTAAAAATGTACATAGAAGAGTAGGTAGTAGTTTAAAAAGATACTTAAGAGCTGCTTATGTAAAATAAATTCAGTGCTTATGTAAAAGCATTGAATTTCTGAATTAGAACAAAATGAACTTAATGAATGAAATTATGGTGATGTTACATAAATATTAAATTCTCCAATTTAATTAAAAAGAAAACTGTTCTTTTCTTCAAACAAACATACTAAACACAATTCCCATCTGCTTGAGTAGGTATTTATTTCAACTATAATTAAAATAAATAAAAACTTTTATTCATGAAATACTTAAATCTATGTACAGTTTTAGAATAATATGTACTTAAAAGAAGTTACTAAAAAATTAGAGAGTCAATTGTGAATAAATTAATAACTTAATTGGGAGTTTCTAATTACTTTTAGTAGAGGCATAAAATTAATTACAATTTTCAAATGTTTTTCTCTAATCAGGAAAACATAGATAAATAAATAACATCAAACATAACCCTGAATTCAAAGGTCATAAGATGATTTTAGCTGACGTAATTTGTTTTTATTGAAGACATTTTTTTGATACACTCTAAGTAGAGACATATTGTGTTCACAAAAAGTCCTATCCTCAAAGAAAAAAAATGGGATTCTATTGAAAAAATGGCCAGAATCATTTTATTATCCTTCCCTGTTATCCAGTTTTTACAATATCATTTTGAAGTTTGATGCTCTATTTTTTTTTATTGTTATAAGTATTGCTCTATTATCTTTCTGGTGTCCAAAGAAAAACTTGACCAACTTACTCAAATTTAGGTATGTGCCTGACTCAAAAGGTTTATTTTTTATTTCTCTCACTTATCCTAATATCCTGAAGATACTTTGATGATTATTCCTGTTATAACATAATTCCAAAAGCACATTCATGATAACAGGTCTTATTATTCTACACAAACAGCCATCATGCAAATTATTTTTCCATGTCAAGGTTCCTTTGGAAGGTTCTGTGCTGACCTTCTGTCCACTGCTCAAGAAAGCTGTGTGTGTACCTAAAGTACCATTATATTAACTTATATTATGTATAATTTATTTATATTGATTATTGTGTACAATTTGTACTTAATTTATAATATTCCAAAACAACAATTTTAAAGGGATTTAGTTTTGTTTATCTTTATAATCATTTTCGTAAATTAAATGGAATATTTAAGAGCAATTCTCACCACCTTTTCGAACCCAACCCACTGTTTGTATTTTATTTTATCTTATTTTCACACATTTTGTGATAGAGTTAAATACAAAAAGTTTGGTTTTGTACTTAAGTACCTACATATTTATAATTACCTACATAGTAATTGTTTAATTTCATTATTAAATGTAATTCTTAACTAAAAAATATACAAAGTACATGTACTTATTAGCATTTGTTATTGTGGCAAAAAGTGTTGAAAATAAAGAGGGCGCCACTTGTAGTACTTCTTTGTACTTTTTCTGTTAATTTCATTTTTATTTTCAGGGAATTAATAAATAATCTTAGGAAACAAAATAAATATTTGCAAGCAATAAATAATAACAATACAAATATGTAGATACTTAGGGGCCGTCCATTAATCACGTGATATTTTTTTGTCATTTATTAACCCCCCTCCCCCGTGGTGATACATGGTGAGGTTTAAGACTAACCCCCCTCCCCCCCCCCTATATCACGTGTATTTTTAGACCTATTACAATAATGCCTCGAGGGAAACTGAAAGGTTACAGGACTTGCAGGTTGTTTTTGCTTTTCGGTTAAATATCACGCGTTTGTCGAAAAAAAAATACACGTGATATGTGACTACACCCCCCCTCCCCCCTCGTGATCTTTCGTGACTTTTTTATGGACCCCTCCCCCCCTTTCGAGCCTCACGTGATTAATGAACGGCCCCTTAATTATTTAAACAAAAAATACTTTTTTAGATGTTTTGGCCCTTTTTGGATCCCTGTCAATCTAGGGTTAACTATGGCCAAATATGGCATCAAAGTGTGATAAAGGTACATATTAGGTACACATTAGTACATAGCTGTTCTAGGAAAACAAATGATGGCAACAATAAAAACTAAACATGCAGGATTATACTTATTTCTTATTAGATACTAGTTTCTTTTTTAAATTCAAAACTTTCAAAGTAAATGTTTTATTTATATATGAAAATAATGAGTTGATGACTACTATTGACTACAATGTACTTGGTTAAAATAAATACAGGAATATATTTCTCACCTTTAGCAGATATGAGAAGTTGTGTGTCCATCACTTTGTTGGGCCAATACTCTTCAAAGTCAGTGCCCGGGGGGAAGTAACTTTTAATGTCCGACAAACTAATCACAGAACAGGTCTCACTGGCAAACAGTTCATTCCGGATGCCCTGCACTTTGCAACAGAACTTCAAATAAGACAGGTCCCAGCCCTTGAGCTGGTCCGCTTTCAACTTCAAGTTGTCCGTCTCCCCCTCAAAATAAAACAGGGGCACAAACTTTTGTCCATCCCGCACCGTGTACGGCACCACTGATTCCTTATTTATCCTAATAAAACCACACTTGTCCTTATTGTTAGTGGAGCCTCTTAACAATTTGTTGTAACATACATCTAAAAAGTTATAAAATTCATAGGCATCTGATAACCTAACAACTAAGTCTTTCTGTGTGAAGGGCTCCCGGCCAAACTGTCCGTCACAATGTCTGTTGTTGATCTCGTTGAGCAGACGAGCCTCAATCTCTGTGATGTAGTAGCTCCGTATGCACGTGCAGGAGTATATGTCTGCGTGCAGGTAGTTCAGGTACTTGTTCAGCAGCTTGATCTCCACCATCCTCACGGCCACGTACTTCTCGCCGGACCGGTAGATGTAGGGGATGTGACACTTGCCCAGCATGTCCCAACCGAAATGGCCCTTCCAGCTCGCTTCGTCGGGCGCCGGCGTCTTCTTCTCCGCGTCCGGGGCGGGCCGCGGAGTCTCAGCGGGGGCTCCGGTGCCGGGTTTCCGCGTCAGGAAGTTCAGTATGCCCATCTGTCCGCCGGGGCCCGGCGGCGCCGCACCGACCATGGCACCGGGCGGGGCGCGCGCTGCGGCCACGGACGCCGCTAGGGCTTTCGCCTTGTTGGCTTCCACCATTTTCGCAGCCAACTCCCTGATCTCCGCCTCATCAGGCCTCTCGGTCTTCACCTTGACCGCAGGATCCGTCATAGTCACAACTTATATTTCACCCGCTTTAAATTAGATAATAATAATGAAACCCTTATACAGGTCCTTCCTCCTCGAAACCGAGGCTACATCATGCACTTGGGAGAGTATTATTTTTCAGTCAAAAACACGTAAACAATCGCAGGTTAAGATGCGCATTCGAATCCTTTTCTTGAAGTGGGAATTTGACAGTTCCGACGCATGAAACACACAGCACAATTTTTATCACATATAGGCACAATGCACTAGGTCCATAAATGAGTCCGAGTCCATGTGCTGAGGGTCGACGTCTCCGCGCTTCAAATAAGTTTCTGTACTTCTCTGGGAGCACAACTTTTCAAAAACTGTTTTCGCGGCAATTTCACTGGAACCTTAATGCACTTAATAATGATGTCCGAAACAATATTAGGGTTGAAATACTATTTTTTCCGATTATTTTTCACACTGCTGTGGTAGGTAGGGAACATGAAACCCAAATTTTGTGAAATGCCCAATACCGTTGTGTAGTCTCGTGAGGAGTTCATATCTCGTGTACATTTTTCGCCTTTTGGTGAGTCAGCAGTGTACAAAATGGCTGCCGACAAGGCTTTGTTGGCCAATCAGCCCATTTGGTTAGCGCTCGTACCTACCGCTTGTGACGTTGCAGCACCCTGCACGAGACTACCTCTCAAGGACATTTCATTTTGTTCTAAATCAAGCAGGTTATTTATAGCTACAGCAAGATCCAAGCTACTCAAAACGTTTCAGTAAATTCATTTCAACATACAGGATAAACATTACTTTGATATAACAGCACAAAAGTCGGTTAAAAACTATTTCATCAATACCTAAAACTAATTTATGAATGTACTCAACAAAGTAGTCGGTGTCGGTAGTCTCGTGACGGGGCTTTTTGGGCTGTAGGGAAGTTAAGTATCAATCTGTCGTATGAAATTGAACCTTATTCCTGCGGAATAAGAGCTGAGAGAGTGATCTGTTGCTAAAATTCTGTTCTTTACGAACATTGGTACCGAGACTAGCCGACGCGCGCATTCCTTGAACAATAATCTCGTGCATGAGTAAACGAGACAGAGCTAAAAGTAAAAAGTAGATGTCAAATGTTTAGGTATTTTACTACGTTCGTAATAAGAGAACGTATATAGAGGTAGTATAGATGTACATAGGTAGGTTGGTGGCTAGGTAGGTATATATAGTTAATGCAATTCAAGTTTACGTAAACAACTTTTAACCTACTTGGCAAAGTACCTAGGTAGGTTCTTTCATTTTTATAAATGTAAACGTAGATAATGGTCTGAGGTACCTTAGTAGGTACTAGACTAATAGGTATCGTAAATTTGTGATTTTATCAGGTCATGAGTTACGGGAATAACCATATGTACCTATCGATTCAGTGGGAAAGTTATCTTTTGCGTCCACTTAAACAAGAGACTTTTGATAGGAGACCTACCTACCTAATGCAAGTGGATTAAAATACTAATGTAGGTAAGTAGGTAGGTACTGTACTTGTAATGTATTTTCGTCTACAGGTTTTGCTGGTAAACGTAGGTACCTAATCAACATATCGTTATATTATTCTACCTTTAGGTAGGTAGGTTAGGTACCTACTAATGGCACCTTCTAGAACGCTTTATGATACGCATTGATCTAGAAAAAAACTTATTTTGCCTACTAAATAACCAAGTGCGAGTCGGACTCACATAAGAATGGTTCCGCACCATACGGCAATCCCGATCCGAAAAATATATTTGGCAATGAACCTATGTAGGTAGAAGTACCTACTGTTAGGTAGTTATAATATTTATGTGTCAAGAGAGCTATGTTTTATTTTAGTAGCTGTATGAAAATAGTTGTATTACTATGAGTTACCTATGTAATTTTTCTCATCAAGTGATCTTTATGAACATCATTTAGAACTTTCTATACTTACCTACTTACCTACCTACAAGAAAGAGCTAATTAGGGAGGTAGGTACTTACTTAGGTAAGTACCTACCTACTAACCTCCAACATGTTTTAATCTTGCGTGCTTTTATAGCAAAGCATAGTACCTAGGTACTGATATAATAATCATCAATGATATTATATGTACAAAGCTCACTGATAATCATAGACTAAGGTATAGTTAGTCTATGATAATCATGTGTTGTCTGTAGAAGGTCGTGTAGGTATTTAACAATACTTACTAGTAACTCATGTAGGTATTCTGTGACGATACGTTGTCTTGTTAGGTAGGTACCTACTTACTTTGTTCGTCCACTACACCAAATAGACGCTCAAATATATGGCGGACGCATTCAGACATAGCATTTGGAAAATACATCATAATATAAACCCACGCCTACGAATGTTGAGACAGAGACGACCAGACCAGTGACCTGTGAACCCCTGTGCGTTCGATTGCTGAAATATCCAAATTTATCATTTGCAATGGTGAGTTGCTGTATCAAATGGTGTGGAAAAACCAGCGCAAACTCAAACTCAAAAATCAACGGTATAACCTTTCACAGGTAAGTAAAATTTTGATCCGAAGAATAATAATACAATATTCGTTGTAGACTGCAGGGTTCACGTTAAATTGGTTGGTTGAGACGTGGTTGTTACTAGCAGTGGTATTCTCTCTCTCTTTCTGACATACGAATTTTACCAATTTTGCATTCCTTTCATACACGGGAGGGTACGTGTTAGTAGAAAAGAGATGTGTTGTGCAGCATGAGGTATATCGACATCGATACCTACAATATAAAACAATAAAATAACAAACATTTAATTTTACTTATATTGCAATAGTTACAATACATTGAAAAATAAAATTATACTTACAAACTCTGTTACAAAGGCAGTACATATTATTTGATTCCAAATTACGATAAAATTGTTAGAATGACTCTTGTGCTCGTAACATTTCAGTAATATTAACTTAAGAAGGTATTTAATTAACGTGTTCTAGGTTCCCAAATGACAATCCTGCAATGAAAGAAAAATGGATCAAGGCATCTAAACGAGAAAATTGGTTTCCATCAAAAACAAGTGTCATATGTTCCCGCCACTTTACAGCAGACTGTTTTTATAATATGAAAAATAGAAGAAGACTTTTAAGTTCTGCAGTACCTACGCTTTATCTGCCAATTTTGGTAAGCATGCACTATGCATTTTTATCTTGTATTTTCTTATTTTTATACATATTTACAAAACGTTATGTTTTGCAGAATGAGGGTCGAAAGTCGGAGCGTGTTTTAGCATCACCAGCTAGGAGCTCACCTGACGTAGAAGAATTAAAGCACGCGGTTTCTTGGACACCGGAACCTATAAACAGGAAAAGATCGAGTGAATCACCATCAATGTCATCTGCACTCGATCCTGAATCTACTTCTGCGTACAACACTACTAATAAACGGCTTAGCAGAAGAATAGTAGAATTATCATCAAAAATTGTTCAAAAAAATATTCAGATTAAAAAGATTCATGAGAAAAATAGCTACTTTAAAAGGAAAATTAATTTCTTAGAAAAGAAAGTGAAAGAGTTGGAACGACAATTGGCTGAAAAATGAGTTTTAAGAGATGTTGCAGAAATATGCCACAGCCGCAGTTGCCAGAAGATGTGATTGCTAAACCCAAGGGAGCCTGTGACAAAATTATTAAGAACGAATTCTATGGCGTGATGTTGAATAACTTTAAGTATTAGATACTAGGCTACATCAGTAGCCTTTGTACAAAAAGCTTTAAGATAACGCCTCTCCTCTTATTTCTTATTTTATTTTCTACTGTATTGCTCTAATTATAGGTACATGTCATATAATATACGCCTTTCGCTGCTCCTTCGCATATGTTTTTTTAATTATAAGAAAATAATAAGAATTAAGGCAAATCATTCATGTTAATGTCACATATTTAAATTAAATTTAACATTAGTTAAATATTGTAAACTTGTGTTATTAAGTAAAATGTAAGTGGAACCACGGACATCGATAATATTGTTTTGTTGCTACGTACGTACCATCTCTATATTTTATTGACGTCTATAGACCGAGCGAACGAAGCGACTCAATTGCGTTTTTGTAGCGTGGTTTATATTATATAGGTCCTATACTATATTATGTACATGCACATAGTTGTAGGCTCGATTTATATTAACTGTGTTTATGTTATAGGTTATAATTTTGACTAGTTCATTCTAATTTAAATGGAGAATTTAAGTAAGTACCTATAGGTAAATACTGATCGATTTTCGATCGTATAAGATTTTAAACTTAATATTAACTCCTTTACTAGATTTATAGGCGTCTTGGGAGTTTAAAGCCATTGGTTGAACTTTTGACGACGACGACGACGCAGCGACGCGACGGCGATGATGACGGATCTACATAATACTTAGTGTGTTCTAACTTCTACGTTAGTTTATAAAGTAGGTACTTACACAGAAACAAATTAGTTCCATTTAATATTACATGGGTGTACGATTATTTTTGTAGGCGTTAGAATTATAGCGCCTACCAATTATATGATCCATTATCTTACACTGCGTTGGTATTTGATAAATTTCTTGAAATTTCACTAGATATATTGTGGTCTTGAACTGTTCCTACTAAATAGATTATAGGTATATGCGAAATTGTTATAAATTGTTACATACAGATTGAACTGATAACCATCTTTTTTTGCAAGTCAGCTAATATCCTGTCAATTTTCTCTTTGCTTTTCGAAATCAGCTGACTGTCAACTGTCAGTTTAGATTAGCTGTTAATGTCAGAATCTCAGAACTGAATTCCCACTTGACATTGGCAGAAATATCTACGCAAAAGCCATAAAAAAATAATAATAGAGTTTTGCAGCATCTCAACGCGTATTTCTATGTAATTAAATAGAGTAGGTACGTGAATTCTCTGCTTATTTAGGACGCGAATAATGCTCAATCGAGGTAAACATCTATAATAGAACTTTGTGGTAGTTAATTATACTGAAAAATGTGTGAGTGTAATTGTGATTGTGGCCCTGTTACTCCCGATTCGGTGCACCCTCGGTTTACGGCAAAACCACGAGATAATTTCCGGGGTATAGTATACAAATAACTAATTTGTATCCTTACTAACATTTGTACTCACAGACATTCGTGATATACCGTAGTTTTAAAGTTTACATAGACATTGATAACAAGATAACCTTAGTAGCGAGTAGATAACAAAGGAATATGGTAGTTATCTAGTCGGCATACAGTATAATTTCCCATGGCTTGCATACTAACATTGGTATCATTTGGAATTATTTAGTGCTATTTGCTGGTGTGTAGACTACAGTTTTGTTACTGAAGTTATTTTAATAATAATAGTTCCAATGGGTAGGTAGTTTATAGTAAAATAGGTATCACACAGTTTTTCTCAAATTTTTTTATAATCTCTAATCATTCTACAGATTTTCATGTCAATTTTGTGCAATCAAACTAATTTTATGTGGGCAAAAGTCTGAGTGTATATTTGTTCTTTTCTCTCACTCAAACAGCTGAATCAATAAGAATGAAATTGGTGTGACAAAAGTGTAGCTTTAAAAAGAACCCTCATTATTTATTTATTTGATTTACAAGCTAGTAGCATTCTGCTGATGTGCTGATATGTGTGCCCGAGTACAAAATTTGCCAAAAATTTACAATTATAGAATTAACTACTTGACATGTATGTATCTATAGTTATAAGTAGGTATATGCACGTGTGTAAACCATCCTGACGTTCGGGATGTAGCATACCGAGCGACAGCCAACATGTGTATGAAGTCAGCAATAAACGGACTTCAAGAGTAATGTGGTGTTTAATTGTTTAAATATAAGAACATTCATTCATTCAAAATTTAAGAGTGATGTTCTTGTCTGTGTAGTATGCACCATTCTCTTTGATTTTCGGCCAATTCCTTGACCATATAAGAACATAGCATACTATAATATATACTTACCTACTTATATTATATATCAGTGCTAAAGGTAGCCTTGGTCCAGCTGGCAGTTGGCAAGGACAAGTCCAAGAACATAGCGGAGGCGGTGAAGCAGATACACCTGGCCAAGGAGAAGGGGGCCCAGCTCGTCGCTCTGCCAGAATGCTTCAACTCACCTTATGGAACTGGTAATGTTGTATTTCACTGTTTTTAAGATATATCTATATAAAAGAAAGTGGTGTTAGTTACACCATTTATAACTCAAGAATGGCTAAACGGATTTAGCTGAAAATTCGTGGGGAGGTAGCTTAGAATAGAACTAGGAGACGTACATAGGATACTTTTTATCCTGTTCTTTCTTTATTGAATTGAATAAAATCCAAAATCTGCTTATTTACTGCCTCTAAGGCGGAATCAAGTTCACCGGGTCAGCTAGTTTGAGATAAAAATGTGGCCAAGATCTAGTTAAATGCCATAAATATGTCAGGGAAAATCAGGTCAAAGAGTACTTCCTCTAGATTTAAGTAACACAAGGAGAGGCTTGATAATTAAGGAGCTAGCTCCTTAATTATCAAAAGCCAGGATTCAGTTGGGCTGTAATATCAGTAGAAGTCAAGTGAACTGTTCTTAACTATAAATATTAGTTAAAATCTTTGTTGTATCTATAGTATATTGGTGAGACTAAGTTATAACTGTAGCATAAACAACTGTAGCATAAAATAAATAAATAAATGTTTCAATCATTCCAGGCTTCTTCAACGAGTATGCAGAGGAGGTCCCGACCGGTGAGACGTCGGTCGCGCTGTCGAAGGCAGCCGCCTCGGCCGGCGTGTGCGTGGTGGGGGGCACGCTGCCCGAGCGCGCGGGGGGCCGCCTGTACAACACGTGCACGGTGTGGGACGACACGGGCAAGCTGCGCGCCACACACAGGAAGGTAATAGAACATACAGATATATGTTAGATCGTAGATTACAACGTTGCTTAACATCAGGCGAGTTATAGTCAAGAGTGAGCCTATCTTGTTTAAAAAAAAACAGATAGGTCAGGAAGGTAGTAAAACATATGACTTCAGGTCCAATTCATGTTTTAGAGTAGATTAAAACAAAAGTGATAGCGAGTGTAGCTTGGTGGTTGTTTGCTTTACGATTTAACCTTAGTTTGATTTTCCCCACTAAGGTTCCAGCTAGGGTATGGAGAACCGGTACCTGATTCAAAGAACTGAATTCGCTAAACGGTACTGGGGTTACTCTTGATTTTTGGTACTAGGATTTTCCGGTTCTATACCCTAGTTCTAGCCCCCTATTAATCATTTTGCACTCACTTAATATTGACAAAAAACATTGTGAAGAAACTGACATATTTAAAAAACCACAAAATCTGGTGATATATGTTGTAATCCGCTCATAAAAATGTTTCTTCTCAAGGAAATTGCCTCAAAAATGAGTGTTATGGCGAAGGAGGAAGGAAAAGAAGTTTATATTTACAAAAAAAAGTATATAAGTACCTAAGTATTATATCCGTTATCTAGTACCCACGACACAAGCATTAGCTTAGTGTGGGGCTAGATCGCGATGTGTGCAATGTCCCGGAATATTTCATTTATTTTATTTCATTCCCCAGATGCACCTATTCGACATCGACATCCCCGGCAAGATAACGTTCAAGGAGTCAGACGTGCTGTCTGCGGGCGAGCAGTTCACCACGTTCGAGTACCGCGGCCTCAAGGTCGGCCTCGGGATCTGCTACGATCTGCGCTTCCCAGAGATGGCGCATATGTTGGCGCAACAAGGTAGCACTCACTGTTTCAATGAAACTGGCCATATTTTCTTCTAATTTCTTTATGAGGAGCTCAAGGAATTGGCCGAAAATCGAGGAGAAAATGGCGCATTCTCCACAGACAAGAGAATCGCTCTTATAAAATTTTGAATGAATGAATTCATTAAACAGAGTACAATTCTGGCTAATCTTTTCTAAGTACAATAAGTGCAAATGCTCTTGAAAAAGTTACTCAATCGATACTAAATCCTCGGCAGCTATGTTACATATTCCATATCCTAAGTTATGTTCATCCAAAAGGTTGCCTGGAAGAAATCGCCTAAGGCGATAAGGCCGCCCAATGTGCAACGCTTTTATCTAAGTATATTTTTCTGTTATGTACATAATTTCTGTGTTTTATGGTGTACTTTAAAGCTATATTCTATTCTACTCTATCCCACCCAATTAATTAATTATCATCATATTGCAGGTTGCTCCCTCCTGATCTACCCCGGCGCCTTCAACATGACGACCGGCCCCAAGCACTGGGAGCTGCTCGGGCGCGCGCGAGCCAACGACCAGCAGCTGTGGGTGGCGCTCGTCAGTCCTGCCAGGGATACTACTGCTGGCTACGTGGCCTGGGGACACAGCTCACTGATCGACCCCTGGGGACAGGTGGTGGACAAACTGGATGAGACACCTGGGATGTTAGTTGGAGATATTGGTGAGTTAGTCAAAAGTCTTCTAATAAAAGAGATGACCAATAACTTATGGATGGATCTGGTTGGTTGGTTGGAGACATTGGTTAATGTTTTCCAGTATAAATGTCTTTGGCAGTACATCTTTCAGCTAAAAAGGTTTTCTGGTTGAAAAGATCACTTAGGTAGGTACTGATAAAAAGTGGAATACAAGTAACAAGTACAAAATACATTGTAAACATCCCCTTTTATAATATTTGGTTTGCTTAATCTCTCTAATTAATTTGTTCATGTTACTTCCAGACGTGCAAGTGGTTGAAGAGGTGCGCAGCTCCATCCCCATCCGCCGCCAGCGCAGGACTGATCTATACGACGTGGTACAAGTCGGCAAGAAGTAACCACAACAACGTTACATACTCAAACATTGTGATAAGTATCGTCATCATGTCAGCCCGTGTTCACCCACTGCTGAGTATAGGCCTCCTCTCCAACGTGCTACATAGTACGGTCTCCAGCCTGTCTGATCCATCTCCTACCTACTTGTGATAAGTATACCTACTCGATTCTTGTGGAGTTATATATAGTTATATATAGTTATATCTACAAAAAGAAATGCAATCAAGTACAGATCTATTTTGCCAATCAGACGGCGATGGCAGCTTGCTATCACACAGCGCAACTGTTTTCCCAGTTAATTAATAATTATTATAAAAAAAACATAGATACATAGTACAAATAATATGGGTGCATTGTAACTCTGGATTATATTATTGGTAGGTCATAAGAGGCCTGTATAAATATTATTTGCATAATATGAATCTATCAAAGGGTCTTTATTAACGTTCTAGATGTTTTGCAATCTAGTTTGTAAGGACCAAATTTATCAAAATACTCAACAAAACATAACAAAAATCTATAAGTACAAGTAACATTCCACCAAAGCTTAAATACTTGAAGATATAAAATATCACTCACAAATTAAAAAGTTAGAAATAATAAATACATCTAGTACTTAGTTTTAGAAAATAACATATTATTATATTTCATGTCGATTAACTTCCAAAGATATTATGATATTTTTGAATTGTTTATACTTTTGATATTAAGTGCAATTTGATAGCAATATATTGTTAAAGTTTGCTTGTTTGTTTGATTTTGTCCAAGTGTTGGTCCAACAGTTGGACGACAGAGCTCGCGCAGCCCCAGAATAGAGTCAAACCGCAACCACCTGCAAAATAAACCGTAAATTAGGTAACACAAGGTTGATACTAATTAGTTACTTACTCGTAACTGTGTAGTGAGTTAATATGAGTATGGCGAACTCTGGCATCGAGAGACATTCAACGACTTTTTGCGGTTTAAAGAAACTTTATTGAATCTTGAAAGTTGCAACATCTATACATATAATAAAACTGTAACCGGTCGGTGTCTGTACATTGAAGATAATGGGAAAAAATAGTTTTTTTTTATTTTTTATTTATTTACATTAAATAGGCTTACGTTTGACTATAGCCTGCCTGATGTTAAGCACCACTATAGTCTAAGATGTAGCACGCTTGCCTAGAAGAAACCTGTTGAAGAAGTTGAGGGGTCTTTATTGATGCAATAGAACACAAAAATCATGTTTCAAAAAAAAAACTGTTTGTCTGTCGGTATGTTTGTTCGTTATAGACTCAAAAACGGCTGAACCGATTTGTCTACGGTTTTCACTAACATGTAGGTGCATTTTCAACTTAACATTTAGTGTTTATTTCATTTCAATCGGTTCGTATATAAAAAAGTTATGTTCATTTAAAACCTTTTTATCTCAAAATAATGCGAGCTAAGCCGCGGGCGTCCACTAGTTTTAGAATATGCTACACAAATTACAATATGTCTGATATCAATTCGGACAGCTGGAATCTACTATTTAACGTGTTCTGCGACCTACAGCACCGCTATGATATAAATATCTACCTACCTATATATTCTTGACCTACCATGTCCATAGTTATGTATGTATATCTTCCCGTCTCTCTGCTCCGCGTCCACCCGCACGGCGCGCCGCCCCGGCCGCAGCCCCACCCACTGCTTCACTATCTCACCACTCTGAAATGCACACATTCCTTGATTATAAGAGGTTCTCAGTTTCACTGTTTTTTTGTATGTAGGCGATTTCGATAAGGCAAGTAATTGCATTTTTTATACATAGGTCATGGTCCGCTATAAATCTTATAGAAATCATTTTCGTATTAAAAAGAATACGCTGTAACGCCTACAGAAAAAAGTAAGCAACCTGATGATAATAAAGGCGAGCAACAAATACCCCGGCATTACCTATTTGTACACTTACTGTTTTACTTTTTAACAATAATATGCCATATTTTACAGTAATATATACGTAAAGTCGAGTTTTAATTAGTTTAAATAGCATAATAATCTATTTACCTGTAACGATGGTATCCTGCTCTGACAGCCGTTTAGTATGAACGCTGTGTCCTTTTCATCCACTTTAGTGTTGTAGTCATGTAGCTGCTTTGTTCCGCCCAACACTACGGTCTCTGCACTATAATAACATATTTTTATTTAATGATAGTAAAAACAAAAGAAAGTGAAGAGAGTTCTCAAACCGCCCTAGAGGCATCTGACTGAGGCTTGAAAATTTTACTGCTGTACTAAAATAATACCTACCCACGAAATTCCACTTTTGGTCAACCCATACTGCCTAATAGGTAATACCAGGCCACTCAGAAAATTTTGCGAAAAAAAGTTTTTATGAATGAGAGACTGGGCAGTTTAAAACTATTTTAAAAATATGATTATTTATAAGTAAAAATAGGCACATACCAATTTCAAATTTTCCCTCCACATTTTTTGCAAGCTAATTTAAATTATCGTGTCTCAGTAAAAAATGGATCTGCACCGGGAACATTATCGCGCTATGATTTTATACGATTTCAAGTGCCGCCTGAAACCGGAAGAATCCTACGAAAGACTTCAAATGGCTTTCATGGATGAAGGCCCTTCTAAGGCAACCGTGTATCGTTGGTATAATGAATTTCGGCGCGGTCGACTAACTTTGGGGGATGAAGAAAGAAGTGGTCGCCCTTCGACGGCTGTTACGGAAGAAAACGTGCTAGCAGTAAAAAAATTAATCCAAGACAATAGGTGAGTTACATACCAGGAGATTCAGCACATTGTGCAGATTGGATCGGGAAGCCTTGACAAGATTTTGCACGTGCATCTTCGCGTGAGGAGGATAGTTTCACGCTGGGTGCCGCACAACCTCACCGATGCTCAGAAACAGGCCCGGGTGGAATGGTGCCGTGATATGCTTAACAAATTTGAAGCAGGTTCGTCTCGGCGTGTTTATGACATCATTACAGGCGACGAGTCCTGGATATATCAATACGATCCAGAAACGAAGCGCCAGTCGACAGTTTGGGAGTTTCAAAACGAAGCAACGCCTACCAAAGTGAAGCGATCTAGAAGCGGGGGGAAAATTTTGATCGCGAGCTTTTTCAATTTGACTGGCTACTTGGTGTCCATTCCTTTACAAAACCAAAGAAGCTTCAACGCCGAATGGTATATTAATAAATGCTTGCCAGAAGTTTTCTCTGTTGTGAGCAACAAGCGACCAAACACAGGGCTCCGTGGGCTACTGCTCCATCATGACAACGCGCCCGCGCACACCGCGCTCAAAACGAGGGACTTCCTGGACAGCATGCCGGTCAAACTCCTGGGTCACCCTCCTTACAGCCCGGACCTAGCACCGTGTGACTTCTTTTTATTCCCAAAAATAAAAAATCAGCTCAAAGGGATACAATTTTCGTCACCGGAAAATGCGCTGTCAGCGTTCGAGCAGGCCGTAAACGAGATGTATGCGGCGAACTGGAAAAAGTGTTTCGAAAATTGGTTCAGACGCATGAAACTTTGTATAGATGCTAGTGGAGAGTACTATGAAAAGATTTAATAAAAATATATTTGCCCATAGAACATTTTTTTTCTGTTTCGCAAAACTTTCTGAGTGTCCCACGTACATCCGCTAATTTTATTTAGCTACCAGCGGTTGAGCGGTTTAAACGGTGTGACGCTTTCTTTCTTTATTTCTTTTTTAAATTAAATGACTATGTTATTGAATTAACTTACTTTGGAATGATATAATTTCCAACATCTTCGTCTATGATAGTCTGCGTCACCCATGGAGCTTTCACCTGAATTACACAAGAATAAAGTAAAATTACAAGTTCTTTATAGCTATAATTATTAATTTATTTGTAATATTGTATTGTTAATTAATTTGTAATATTGTATTGTGTACAGCATAAATAAATATATAAACTACCTACAGATGCATTTTAACAGACGAAAGAGGCCGTTAGTTAAAAGTAGAGTCCTGATATTCATGAAAGCACTAACCGACGGACGAAGGTGGCGGTATATTGATAATGGAAGCTTAGTCTATAAAAGCATTAATCGTCTACTAGAAAGGTTACTGTTTCTTCTTAAAAATCATGAGAAACCCAATGAATGTAACTATTTTTCCCCACTGACCCGTACGACCTGTCCCCTGTAAGGGAACACGTCCTCATCGGGCACCACAGTCCTGGCAGCCAGCCCCGTGCAGTTCACCACCACGTCACACCCCGCCAGAATGGCGTCCTGCAGTGACGTCACTTCCCCGCGGGTCACGTGGCCGCCTACTCGCTTGAACCGCCGCAGGAGGTAGTCCAGGAATAGAGGGGGCTGGAATGTGAAGGTTGTGAATGTGTGACCCGCACTGAAATGGGAAAGTAAACTTTTTTTTATCACGGAATTGGACTAAGTAAGTAAGGCCTGCCTGATATTAAGCACCACTGTAGTCTAAGATGTTGCACGTTTGCCTAGGAGAAACCTATTTACTCTGGATTCTACCATAAAATGTCTTGGTCTTCAACCAAGGCATTTTATGGTAGAACGTCCCGAAACAAGTTAAAGATGCGTTGAAGACAGATAATAATTAGTTACAGGACAGAAATACTAACGCAAAGGGCGCCGAGAACTGGTGACTAAAGTACTGCAACTCTTCTGGGCCGAGTTTGTGAAAACCAAACACCTCCTTACTCCAGCTAGGCTCGACCCAGTGAGACTTGTCCCGGTACAAGTTGAAGATGGGCTGCAGACAGATGCCGTAGCCACCTTCCAACCAGCGTCGGTGGAGGAAGTCGTAGGATTCGCAGCCCCATTTACTGGAAGAAAAGGCAAATGTGTTGTAATCGTTTGAAAGCCAAATCTATCATAGCTACTTCAGGTAGGTATTCTTAACATCGCTTGGGCGGATGTGGTCAAATGCCTGACTGCCCAATTTAGAGAATCATTTTTTTAAATGTTCTAATGACCCGTGGTGTTTGAGGATCACAAAATCCGAAGATATGAGTCATCCGTGGAAGGACCTGCACGCCCACAGCGATGTATCTGCCCAAGAGGTCTACTTTATGTAATGAATCCATCCTGGAAGACGTCTGCTATCTAATGAATACGGCTCGAAGAGAGAAAAATACAGTTATTTAGGTAATAAATGCATATATGAAGTTATACCTCTACAACTTCGCGCCCGACCCGCCTGCGGGGTGCCAGATGAAGGGAGGGACGAGGTAGCGCGTCATTCTAGCTGACGGCTACACACGGAGATACGGATAAATCTCGCGATAAATCGTAACAACCTATATTTATGAATAAGATTACCATATATACCAATATAATCATACCAAATATAAGAATAAAAAGGTAATTAAACCTAGTTTCATCATCTATAATTTATATTGTTTGTAATAGCAGACAAAGTAATATGAGAAAATATTTATTTGTTTTAGAATATGTATAATATTATAAATCAATTTCCATGTGTATGGCAATCTTAATTATGTAACATTATCTGTGAAGCGCGATGGCGCGGTAAATTTAAATTTAAAATTCTCGTTCCGCACTCTGTGACTAACTTTATGCAATTGTAACAAACTCAAACACATTGTAGTTTAATCTTGATAATTACTATCAATAAATCTTCTTCTCTAATACTTATATATACTTAATAATATAGCACAAATAGTATATTTAAAAATGTAAAGTTGATTGTACCTAGAAGTAAGATAAAGACGAGTCTGTTTTGAAATTAAGTATTACTTGGTTATGTATAACTGTGATATATTATGACATTATGGACAATAAAGGAATTCTATTCTATTCTATTCTATTCATGTCATTTTCATATTCACTTTCTCGTTCATTTTCTTTATCATCGTCGTCGTCGTCATCATCGCCATCATCGAAACAGTTTTCGTCAAATTAATATCTTTTGCATATTCGTACGACAACCGGTATTTTTTTCGACATAAAAAAAAATTGTACACTTTAAAAACAACGTTCTTTGTTTGTCGAGAAATCGCCCGACTCTTCCTAAGATTTTTATATCGTGTGTATCGATCCCAAAGAAATATAGATTTGACAACACGTGTTGCCGCTTCGACTACGCGGCCGGCGGCCGCGACTGTCATTATATTGGCGTGCAGTTACACGCCTTGCCCTTCCCCGCCGACCCACCCGCTACCCGCAGACATAGACAGACAAGTACCTCGTCCCTGCCTTCGTCTCTCACCCCGCAGGCGGGTCGCGCGCGAAGTTGTTGGACTATAGGTACTTACGCGACTAGTTCTGGCGGGGTGCTCCCGATGAGGTAGGGGTACCAGAGCCCCGCGGAGCCGTCGCCCGTCGTGTCCGGGGAGAAGTCGCGGGATATTATCACCACCTGGAATTATTTACATTAGCTTTAGTACTTACAGAATTTAAAAAAATATAGATTAGATAAAAAATAACTCTTAAAGCCCTAGTTTCTAATGTTGTGAAAGTCCAAATAGACGCTTTTATTATTTTTTATCATTATCATAATTATTCCGGGACATTGTACACAGCGCCATCTAGCCCCGCACTAAGCAAACGCTTGTGTAGCGGATAGTTTTGAAAACTTTGTAACCCCACTCACATGAGCATCCTTATATTTCTCCTTGATCTGCACAGCACAAGCGAGGCCGTTGACTCCGGCGCCCAGCACTGCTATTTTCACGACCATTTCTACACAGCTGTACTTTTCAAATGATAAACTGGTAGTATAAACATGGAGAACAATATATGTACAGGGCTACTGGTTAATCTCTCTCTTTGAGTCGTATTCCCTCATGACAGGGTCGTGACGTGACTCGCCGCAGAATTAATTCGTTAGGGGAGTTTTCTTAGCCAGATACATCGTGGTGGGCGCCCAGGTCCTTCCACGGAAGACACGTGTCCTCGGATATTGTGGTCCTCACACATGTCGGTTATTGACGTTTATTTGCTTTTTCTACGCTAATTTCAGAAGCACTTGCATTGAATGCTGACTGTCAATTTCGACAGCCTAGAATGTGTTTAAATTCTGGAAAGTTATTTTAAATGTAGTGGTACCTAAGCGTGTGATCAGCATCATTAGAATGATCTCAGATGACTGTAAATGCCGCCTTATACTTCCTTTAAGTGTCTAAAGATGCTTCCGCGGAGGTTGACAGATGCATCAGCATATGGATCACCTCGTCTTAAGATCATCTAACTGGGATGATCAGCGCACCCCGTCTCAAGATCATCTAACTGGGATGAACAGTGCACCCCGTCTCATCAGTACGTAGGCCGGGCCAGCGTCAGTGGCTAGCCATCGCATCGTCCGGTATCGCAGCGGTGGCAACACTTTGCAACCAACTGGAAAATTTGGTCACACGAGGTATATTTTCGATAGATACTTGCTTGTAAAGTGAACAGCTGAAACCACCTTTTTTTACACAATAAAATTACTAATCATTAACCCTGTATGAATATTTACCCAACTTATCTGACCTTTTGAGCCGCCCGTGTGCAATAACAGCCGCAATAATAAATAATGTTAGGTAGATATATTAACTATACCTACTCACTCATACAATAATTATTTATATTTATGAGTATCCTTTGTTAGGGAGATTAATATATTTTTTGTTTTATTTTATAGGAATACTTAGGTGACATCTACAACTAATTAGTACAAAGTTACGGTAAGACGGCTGTTATTTAACGAGAGAGGCCTATGCAGAAGTGGGATAAATCCGGCTGCGAAGTGGTTGCGCGCTTATTCCACAACCGGAGGTCGTGGGTTCAGTTCCCGCGGTGCGGCAGGTACTCACGGACTGTATAACTACGACGAAGACAAGAATAACGCTGTAAACTACTCAAAGACTAAAATAAAAATAATGTTTTTTATTAGTTTACGGTAATCAATGGTTTGTTTTGTATTAAAGATGCAGTGCAGTACAGTATCCCTGTGGTTATATGTTATCTCGACAAATTTGTTAATTCAAACTGGTTTGATAAAGATAGGTATACAAATACAAGCCCTGAATTTTAATTTAATTACATACTTATGTTGATTCGATACAGATACCAATCTTCTCTGTACTGAAATACCTATTTAGAATTAATATAAACCTTCCATAAAAGAATTAAATAATAAGAAAAACCTATTTTTTAAGTGAGATACAGGCTTGCCATATAAAAACTATTGAATACCTAATTGGTTAGGGAACAGATAGTAAACTAAAGACCACCTAGAGACTATGATTACCTTCATATTGATAGTAAGTATTCTAATTATTGGCGCTGAGGTAATGTTATTAAAATACATTTATTATCAGCTTACTGCTAAATTGGGCAGTAAATTAGTCATATATCTGATAAAACTTGGGCTGCACTTTACTCTTCATAATTGAAAGTAAAGAGCGTGGGAGTAGATATTGATTATCTAAGTATCAGATTAGTTAGAAATATTAAATATATATTTTTTTGTTCATGGAACCCTTACTATTTCATTTCTTCTATTATTTTTAACTCTGCATAATGACTAATAGGATCCACCAGCTTGCGCCCTTCGTAATGTAAGCTGATGATGATGAGTTACACAAAAAAAATATTGGGTGAAGGCTAAATAAATTAAACATGTTATACATAAAAACTACTTACTGTGTTAATTTTGGGAAGCAATAATGCACGTCCAAATAATGCGCAGCCCGATATTGCGCGGTCCTGGATTGTACGGGAAATAATTGGTGTACATGGCATCGTTTTATTGGAGCGTGCAATCCAGGGCCGTGAAATACAGGCCTGTACAAGCTTGGTACGGCCGATAAAGCACGACACCGTATTGCACAGCACGATAAATGGTGTACATGGCATCGTTTTATTGGGGTGTGCAATCCAGGGCCGTGCAATACAGGCCTGTACAAAATTGGTACGGCCGATAAAGCGCGACCCTGTAATGCACAGCACGATAAAACGATGCCACCACAGACTACACATATTTCTGCTATGCCCCGTTGAAGTTAGGCGAGTTTAAAGAATGTTCATTCCTTGTATTTGTATACCTATCTCTTTTACTCTATAGTTTTTCTCGTATAGCTATCTTTTTTTAATGTTTCTTAACCGAACTTGACAAATACTTTGTTATTCCAGTTGTCGACTTGTCTCACGTGTTGGTTATGTCGTCTCACAAAATTTCGAATGTATTTATTTACCATGCCCAAACAAAATACACTTTAGATATATTGAGATATTACTAGTACGTAATATAGGTAGTTCAATGTTTAGATATGGATTATCTGCTCCTAACAATCAAAACTAATATCTTAAGTAACTAATAAAAAAATGTAAGTAAAGGTGCAACGGACAGTGTTGTGTTTATAATTGTAGTGAAAAGGAAAACTGCTCCACACTCCACAGTATAATAAACTACTTACTACTCAGTTGGTATATCCTAATACACACAACACATAACTGTTATCAAGACTGTAACGTGAAGAAAACCCACAAAAACAACTACCTACAAAACTTCTGTACTTATTAGATTCGTAAATATAATCAAGTAGGTACCTATCCGAATTTCGCACAAAGCTCAAGTGGCTTCCCATTCAGCTATACAACATTTGGTTCAATCGCACTACCCTATTTAAAATGTATTTTTTCATGACTCCCACTCCCTAAATCTGAGGTTATCTGATACAATTATTATTAAGACTCCTGAGGCCAGTACCTACCTCTTTCTATCAAAATTTTATTTACAGCAAGAACTGTTTATTTTTTGGAATGCCTTGCCTTTGTATACTAAGCAGGCTCAGACTCTTGAAGCCTTCAAAACTCAAATACCTAAACTTATTAGCTCAATAATCTGCTGTTGAAATCATGTGTTTATAGTTGTCTCCTTCTGTTGTTATATATACATATTATACCTACTATACTATAAATAGATCATAGATTTATTTTTCTATCAACTCCTCCCATCCTACGATTGCCTGTAATAAATCGCTGTCAGCAATAAGGCTGCCAGTTGTGTCACTGTTTATTTAGTGTTATGTGTTTCTGTTTGTTTTTTTTCTGTGTGTGTTACAATAAAGAGTTTTATCTATCTATCAATGCACTACAGTGGATCTAGAGAGAAAGACTAGACCCACGGACCCGCTCCAGGGAAGCTCTGCACAAACAAAGGTGACTCCGAGCTTTGAGACAATCACCCATCCAGCACCACTCTACCTGGACAGGTGCTTCAGCATCCTTCACATAACACAATCATACATACATCCAATTTCTTTCCTTTTTTCACCTGTTGGAAAGGTATCCTGGGCTCTGGATAGAGTATTAGGAGATGATACTTGGGTATAGTGATGGGTAGGTATGGGAAGTTGGGGGTTTTGAGTTCGTTAGTTGCATGTGTCATTGACAAAGAATATGTACTAATACTTGATTGTATGAGACCTAGCTGTGATAGTTTAATTGACTTAAGTACAACTAGTGGGTGCACACAGCTTCACTCACATTAAGTATAAACTTGCATCCCCTATTTCACCCCTTTAAAAGTGGCATTTCCGAAAAACCTTTTTTAGTGAAAGCCAAATTTCAGCCTGGTGGTTTGGGCTGTGCGTTGATACATCCTTACGTCAGTCACCTTTGAGTGTTTTATATTTTTAGATAGATGTTCCTTGTGTTATAGGTTTCAATTAGACATCCATTTTTAGGTACAAATAATATATGAAATGCTTCATTTTGTTGGTAAATCTTCTTAGGCATTGTGCTCACTTGAGGAAATTATATTGTCTAATATTCAGTATAACAACAATATCCTTAGAAAAATAAAAATTTGTAAAGTTAATTAATATAATGAACTTGTCTAAGCACTTTTTGTTAACATTTTTTGCTTATAGGCATAAGTAGCAGTGCATTTAATGTGGTTAAACATTTATAAGTTAAGTATTACTGTGTGTCATATTTTCTTGTGTACTTAGTAGCAAATAACGGCTATTTTTATTATTTTTGGTGGTAAATTTATAACATCAAAGTAGTGTAAATTATAATTATGGTGCTATTTACCACAACTAGCAGCCAGTTCATAACAATGATATTGCCTACAATACAACAAGTTATTCATAACTCCACAATTACATGTCCTTGGTTAATATTGATTCCACGGACAGGTTATTTTATAACATGACAGTAGGTACAGGTGTGAGCTATGACTAGTGAGTGAGCTCATTGGTTTACAATCTTCACATCAATATATAGGTTTCAAAAGGAACTTTCAATAAGCTCTGCAGGCTGGAGGTCCGGGGCATACACAAAATATGCAGCCCATGTGGATTGCTAGGCAGGTCCATGTTTTTACTCCATAATGTAAATAAAACAGAATGAAATTAGTTTGTTTTCTTATTTATTCAGTCGTATATCACAATTATAGGCTACGAAATATGGAACTGTTATTCCAGGATAGAATATATCTCTCTCACAAACAAGTCTTTTTTTATTAGTCCAATAGGAAATACCCGAATGTCACTGACTATAGCTGCTGGCTTTGCTACTAGTACTATCCAACGTCAGATTCTCAAGTGGTATGGTAAGCTCAAACTACAATTCAAACTGGGCCCTACCCACAAAATGCTCTGCTGATTGAGATCAACTAAACAAGTGGAAGTTTCGGTGGTATGTACCTATATAATATATATAATAGTACCTAGGTACTTATAATATTCGTATCAAATAAGTAATACATAAGAATAGTAGGTAACTAAATAATAAGTCAAAACAAATAATAAGAAATATAATATAGGTAGGTATTTGAAATTAAGTCAGTTTCATTAAATATGTAACCCTTGTAATAGCCCTTATCTAGGTGCATGCATCGTTTCCGCGCTGAATAGCAATAGCTACTATTGGTTGCAACAGGAATTAGAATATTGCTAGAGGTAATTAAATTTAACTACCTACAAGTAAGTACCTACCTAACTACCTGTATAATTTATGCATAGGAACTTCAGTGTTGAGATATTTGGTATGGAGGAAGTATAAGATCCCAAAAATGACATTCTATAAGGAAATTGAAGTGAATAGTGAAACTCATGTTCGATTTCACGCACACAGTTGAATTACTTTACATTGTAATAATAAAATTGTGGTGCAGGCCGCAGACCCGCAGAGTCCCATGTTTGTGTGCATAATGTTGCCATCTTTTAAAGAATTTCCACACAAAGTTGACATAATGTGCTTTTGCACATGCACAACCGGCCAAGTGCGAGATAACTTCGCGCATGAAGGGTTCTGTACCATTAAAGCGCTTTATCCATGGTTATGAATATGTTTAAACTGGTTATAGGATATATAGGTATAGTACTTTTTTTGTTTACCTCTTATACGACGGCGCCTAACTTCAGTTTGATTTGTCATCGCCACGTGCAGTGCCTGAGTGGGGAATGTGAAATGAAGTGACTGTAAATCTGATTAAAACTAATTGTGATCCTGAAAAGTTATTTTATTCAACTAAACAAACGATATCGACTAACTAGAACACCCAGCCGATATATACAATACCTACTTAGTAGATACTAACATTACTTTCTTCACATAAGGAATCTTGAAATCAGTGGTTTTCTAATTTAGTAAGCATGTTTATTAAACTTACAAAGCTTTGTCTTTAATCATTTTACCTATCTATTTAAAAAAATACACCAAAATCCCTTAGGTAGTTTAAAAGATCTAAGCAAACATATATACAATAGGCAGGCGCGGAATGCGGCTTTGGTTTATAGATAGATACTACTTATACCATGTACCCAGTGATAAAACAGAAATAAGAGTTTAAGATATGATCAAATTACCTACTATGGAAGAAATTACGACATGATTGCAATGTAAAAGCTGCCTAATATGTACAAAGGTCTTATCTATTTCTTCCCTTTATAATATTTAGATTATATATATATTTTACTATACCTAAATGATGTAAGTAAACAGTAATTCTCAGAATAATCTTGAAAGCAATGGTACCTACACTCTCTTTGGATTCTAAGAAGAATCTATTTTTTATTCATACCTACGTAACTATACTTTACTCAATAAAATAAACCTACTTATGTGATGTTCGTATGAGGCATAATCAAGTCAACAAATAATATTTCACAATCATTATAAATCTATAGTCAAATGAGAATTAAGAACTCATTAAAAGAAAAAAAACAATTAAAGCGATTGTTGATTAATTGAAAGGTAAAAAAAGAGAACAAATGAAGACGAAAATGGTCGTTGCCAAGCTAATGAATACAAAATAAACTGTTAGGTACATACTTATAATTAAATTGAATTAGTATTAAAGTGTCACTGCCATATTTTATACACATTTTGGTTTTACTATATGACTGAGATGTATGAGATTAGTCGTAGTTTTTGGTTCAAAATGACGACGATAAACCAAGCCACTTAAGCCAAGAATCCTAGCTTAGGTGTGGACGAGTACTCGTAGAGGAACATCATGGTGGAGAAACATATATATTATATATGTTTCTCCACCATGATGTTCCTCTACGAGTACTCGTCTCCAACATATTATGTTGGAGACGAGTACTCGTAGAGGAACACTATTTTATTTGTATTTCATGTTCTAACCGAGTGATGGTTTACCTAAACTATATTTTCCTTGTTTTCAGTTGTAAAATAATTATCATATCTTACAAAAAAAAACAAGTACAAGAATGTATGGTTACCTCATTTACAATATTTTTATCTTAGCTGAACTTTAGTATACCTGTCGAAAGATTATATTGCAGTCACTATAAGATTCATTACTGCATCCTGGAAAGCAACGAAATCTTACCATTTTATTATTTTAACTATAAAATTATTTTATTTTATAAACTGGCAAGCTATTTAAGCAGGACCACAATGAAAAAAATTAACTTTAATGTTAAGGAAGTAAGGTTGCAATTCGTATAAAATGTAGTCCACAAATCAAAAGAGTGGAATTTCCTGAGAGAAAGAGAAGGATGAAATTCGCTTGGTGTTTAGTGTGCCTAGTAGAAATGGTAGAAATTATATCCTACATTGGTAGAAATTTAAAAAATATACTTTAATAACAATTTTAAAATTTTTATTTTAGACACAATCCAACTTTTAACTAAAACGCGCCACGCCATCAAAATACGTTCGTAGGTAGCATACGTTCGTAGCCCACGCGCAAGCCATGTAATGTTATTAAGTATTTAGCCATGTAACTAAATTAGTATAAGAAAAATACTGTTGAAGTACCTAGATATTGTAAAAAATGTGCTATGCCCTAAACTTCAAACAAGCAACAAAGTCACACAATTCAATATATATTTAGAATTAGTTATAAAATGTAATTTTGTATTGTGTACAGCATAAATAAATAAAATAAATAAATATGTAAGCCAAATTGATAATTCATAATATTTCACAGCATACAGTTAGATTCTCTCAAAGCTTTCATGGTTGCCATGCCATTATGAATGTGGTTTTAGTACAATAATAAAATTGTATTCTTATCAGTGTTATACTTAATCAACGGTGGATTATTTTTTGATAAATTAATACTTTATCAGTAATTGTTTTGTATGTGTTATTATAACAACGTATTTACAAACGTTTTTCTAAATTTTTTACTAAAAAATAAAACTATATAAAATATTTTTTGGTGGTGATATGGGGATATCAGCAATTTGTTGCTCGCCCATTAATCAAATAAATAAATTAGCCTCTCGGATTCGACTCTAAATTGCTTATTTAAGTATCTAGATATAGTTACTGATACAATTCAAAATCATTTTTAAACTTAGGTGAGATGGTCAGCGAGCGAGTGATGTGCCATTCGACACACGACTGTCGAGCATACTTTACTGTGCCCTCCGCTCGCTGCGTGTTCGAAACAGGGAGATAGGGAGGGATATTCTGTTGTATTATGTATTCTGTGCTATAGATTTCACATGAGTAATGATATATAAAATGAATGAATAAATAATGAACTATAAATCGGATTTAAATTCATAAAAAAATGACATTGACGGAAACAAATCCGCTATCCCTTGGCACAGGGAAAGTTTCCGATTTTTCTGTCGAAAAGATTGGTTAGTTAAAGGAATCATATGGAAGCATCGTGATTTGGACAAAAAACCTTTTCCGTACCGATTGAAGGGTCTCAATCGAATCGGATTATCGAATAGTATTCGACTCATTTGTAAGGCCAAACAAACTTACTTGCCCGGTACCAAAATTAGAGATATTTAATATCAAGTAAATAAATTAGAATAAATCTAGGTTAGTATTAGTAGTATGTATAGTCTTGGCATATACCTTTTTTTATTGTAAAATATGTGCGATTGCAATAAAGACATGATGATTGGACATGATGAGATGATTCGAGCGAATTTCCGACCACATTATATGTGTTTGGTAGTCATATTTTATGCACGGAGTATGTAGTTAGAATTATGTTTGATAGCTACACGCCTATTGTATTCTGTATTATTTTATATGTAGTCATTTTGTTCATTTTAGTTTGATTTTTGTTGTTGTTGTCAAACAGTTGAAATGATAGATTTATATAAATAATTTAACATATGATTATTGCGCTTAATGTTTTGATACTAAATTTGTACATTATTTTGATTATAACTATATTTGAAATCTCTAAATATAGTTATAATCATCAATCAATTCTTTTTTTTAAACTTAAAATATATTTTAAGTTAATATTGTTATAAGTGTAAGATATTCAAAGATCTATAGGTACCTATGTCAATATATTTATTTATTTATTCATACTTGTATACATAGTAGGTGCAATTTTCCAAAAAAAGTTGCGTGTGCTCCGAGGTATTGGTATTATATAAGTACATATATTTTGTATGTTACAAAATTAGAGTCGGGTCTGAGTCAGGAAACAGTCCTTATCTAAGCGCCCGTAGTTCAGCTAGCTTCGTTTACAAACGCGGTTAGTCCTTGGATGGGTGACCATAAAGTGGCATTCCATTTTGGGCGCTTCCCACTTAGACAACGGAAGCTTACCTATATGAACTAATGTAGTAGGTACATTAATGGTTAATTATAACTGCCGATACGTTGTAGTTATTATTATAATGTAACATACATAATATGTTACCTATATCTGAGAGTAGGTACCAATATTTGTTATAATTATAAATAGTCAGTTTATGTAAAAAGTGATTGATTAAGACAAGATAACCATTGTATGGTAAAAACTGTAAAAAATATATTTTGTAGTCTTGTATGTATTAAGTTTTACTTTAATTTTGTTTATAATTTAAGTAATATTATAAATACACACTCGGAATAGGTACTCTAAATGTTTGTTAGTGTTTTATTTACTGGCAATGCCCATTTTTGTCAAAAAATACCAGTGTCCACACCTTAGGGTATTTTACCCTAAATTTAGGGCATTTTTTCGCGTTTAGGGTATTTTTTAGGGTAGAAAATTACTTAGGGTATTTCTTAGGGTAGAAAATAATTGTTTAGGGTAATTTTTCAGGGTAAAATAAATATATAGAGAATTTTTAGAGAACGCGTGTTTCCGAACGTACTAACTTGTCGTGACGCTGTACCGTTCTGACTAGGCTGTATGGTCCTTGATCATAGATGGATCATAGACTCGGAATACCAAAAAAATCTTGTTTTACTGGCAAGGGCCTTTATTGACCCAAAATATACATATATGATAACTGGATTTGATTTGATTTGATAACAATAGCTATTGGTAGGTACTAACAAAAAGTGGAAAATAGAAAGAGTGGTTGAGGTTTAGCTATTGCTTAAAAGACGACAATTTTATCTCATTTTGGACAACCTAAGTATTGTTCGTAATAAAAACGAAAAAAAAATTTTTTTTCGGAAATTGCTTTTTGTTGCTCACGTAGGAACAATAACACTATTATGCTTACTATATTTTATAACTGCTGATTTGTGATAAAATACTAATTTGTTACAAATCACTTTTATAATTTACGTAGGCACTATTTCCATACATAGGTCTGTTGTAGGTATACTTGGAATAGAATAGACATGGTTAATATATAAAATTATTGATACTAAAACAAAGATCACGCCGCTAAAAAAACATTGCCATAGGTCACATGAAAACCGTTCATTATGCGGGTTCCGTAGGAAGATGGCGAAAAACAGAGAGAACCCTTAAAAATTCGTCGTGTCTTCTCGTCCGTCCGTATGTCATAGTCACTTCTGAAACAATTAGAACTACTAAATTAAATATATATCGGTACAATTTTCAATCAAATACTAATTCAGCCGTTAACCGTGCAGAATAGAAAACATACTTTTGTTTCTACTTACACACTTTTATTTGTTTTAAATATTTAGCTTTTTTATTTGATATTAAAAAATAAAAGTAACTACACATGTTTTTATCTAGAAATTCAATATCAGATACTATAGTTTTCTCCTTATTAGTCTGTAGTCAAAGTCACTGAAATCACTGGACAGTGTGTAAACGAGGCTTCTAGTTCATTCAAATGACATCAATTACTGTGCTGTACATTCCACGGTCGTCATTTATCACCCCGGTCAAAATCGGTACGGGCGATAATGCGCGACCCAATAATGCACAGGCAAATATTTCATGTACATGGCATCGAATTATCGGGGTGTGCAATATTGTGTCGCGCATTATTGCCCGTACCCGATTTGGTTCGGGGCGATAATTGCCGTCACGATAATGCGCATCCAATATTGCACGCCCCAATAATTGGATGCCAAATGGCATCGGAATACTTCCCGTACAATATAGGGACGTGGAATATAGGTACGTGCAATAACCGGACCCTTAATTTTGCAAATGTCAATGTCAAATTATTCAAAACAAAAATTCACGTAATTTGTATGAACTGAACGCTCTTGAAATTTATTACAAAAGTACATTAATTACTCGCAATTAAACAATGAAGTACGTTGCATATAATCCCTCAAATTTTATCGCTCTACATTTCGGTACATATACGCATTCATTCTCTTATTAACATAAACAATTGTTTCCAGGTTAACCGTCGATGGATTGCTTGTTTATTTCCCATACGATTATATATATCCGGAGCAATATGCTTATATGTTGGAATTGAAACGAGCTTTAGATGCTAAGGTAATATTTATACAAGTTTCTATTAAATAGTCGATAGTTTAAAATCTGTAAGCTTTTGAGGTTATGTTTTGGTAAACAAACGCTGTTGTTTTCAGGGACATGGGTTGTTGGAAATGCCGTCAGGTACTGGCAAAACTATTTCACTGCTGTCTCTCATCGTAGCTTACATGATACAGAACCCGCATCAAATAAGGTAAGTTTGAATATGCGTCTAAAATTATGATGATTCCATTGACAATCAATCCTGGATGATTCAGATCAAATTCATGGTTGTCAGAACATCTGTCTTTAGCCACTCAGGATTACATAAATTAAATTCTTATTAGATTTATGCTAATAGGAATTGAGTTCATGAATACATGTGAAACAATATTTTATACTTTTTTAATTAAATTGGGTTTGCACTTAACAACTTGCCTGATGGTAAGCAATAGCTGTGAATTATTCTATTGAATATGCTATGTGAAGCTATCTGTTAATCTAATACATCATTAAATTTAAGTTTACAATCATATTTCAATACCAGAGACCATAAATGCTTTTTGATTTCAGGAAATTGATCTACTGCTCCCGAACTCTACCTGAAATAGAGAAAGTTTTAGAAGAATTGAAGAACCTGGTGAACTACTATGAGAAGAGTCAAGGAGAGAAGCCAAATCTGACTGGTCTGGTTCTCAGCTCTCGGAAGAATCTTTGCATACACCCTGAGGTAAACAAAATCTTGTATCTTATAAATAGAACAAGTACCTACAGCATGCTTGGTGAAAATACATATAATAAGTATGAATGATAGTGGTATCTATTGCATACTTTTTTTATAATTTTTATGCAAAAAAATAAGTTATATTGCTTAATTTATTTATTTTCATAGATAATCAAACTCTATCTTTCTATTACAAGAATATTGTTTATTTCTTAATAATCAACATTGGTTTGCACTTAATCCTAATTCATTATGGTCTAGGATGGAATATTTTATCAATGTTGAATACTTATCCTTTGCCAAAGTCCCAATTTGCACTCTCTGTTAAGATTACTTGAATTTAGTTCACAAGGAACAGGGATTTAAGTAAACATTGTATATGAATCTGTTTCAGGTGTCGCGAGAAAGAGAAGGCAAGCTGGTGGATGGCAAGTGTCATGCTCTCACTGCCAGCTACATCAGAGAGAAACATGAATCTGATAACTCCGTCCCAACATGTAAGAATTTAATATTTCCTATACATGCTTGGCAAACAGATGTCAAACAGCACACTCTAAATATAACTAGAGTGTAAATAGTACTACTATACATAATAGTAAATTATTGAATATGTGACTAATACGGTTTTCACTCACGTGTAATTTCGCTTAAGTTGTTTGTGTGTTTCGGGTGTAATGACACCCATCGTCAGAACGTGTGTTCTGCGCGTGCGTATGTGAGTGAAAACCGTTTTAGTTACACATTGATAATTATTTGAATAACAGCTAATATTATGCTAAATTGTACCATCTACTATCTTGTAATTGTTAAGTAGGCTGTAACAATGTATGTATACCACAGGGCATAAAAACAGCCGCTCAAAGTGGATTGTATTAGTTTACTATAACCCTTTAGTACTTTAGAACTACCTGAACATGACCAGCATTTATGAGCCCTGTGTTACACTGTCATCTATGCCAAGATTAATCTATACTATAATATTATAAAGCTGAAGAGTTTGTTTGTTTGTTTGAACGCGCTAATCTCAGGAACTACCTACTGGTGTGAATTGAAAAATTCTTGAAAAATTTTGTGTTGGATAGACCATTTATCGAGGAAGGCTTTAGGCTATATAACATCACGCTGCAACTAATATGAGCGAAGAAACAATGGAAAATGTGAAAAAAAACGGGGGAAATTATTCATCTTTGAGGGCTTCCGTTGCGTGTGATGCGAAAACGGTTCAAGATATCAAAAAAATATGTATGAAAGAATTATTCCTCTTGAAATTATCTAACAAAATGTCTGCAAAAGTATATGTCTATCTATTAAGATTAACTCACTAGAACCGTTTTTATGGTAATAACTATTCCATGCGGACGAAGTCGCTGGCACAGCTAGTAACAAATAATCATGCAGTTACATCTAAAATGTGACTACATAGTTAAAATAAGTTGGTATGTTCGTAATAACTGGATAAATACCCCCATTCTTACAAAATCTACATAAAACTTCCAGCCTACAGTTCACAAAAAGCAAAATTTTGCTTGAAGAATAGTGATAAGAATCAGGTTTTGTGCTTCTAGGATTAAGAACAAACATTGGTCTGTACAAGTTTTGTAATTTATTATGTAAATAAAGATATTTAAAAATAAAATATAAAAAATAATCACCTTTTAATGTAATTCCGCTTATTGAATAAGAGTGGCTAACTCTTGCGTCGAACTGAACTACAGGCATCTGATAAATTAATCTAACAAACTTATAAGTGTGCTGTTAATTTCCCAGGTCAGTTCTACGAGGGCTTCAACCGCGAGGGCAAGGAGTCGATGCTCCCGTACGGCGTGTACACACTGGACGACCTCAAGCAGTACGGAGCTGACCGGAACTGGTGTCCTTACTTCCTGGCCAGGTTTGCTGTGAGTACATAGTGTTATACAGTTATTTAAACAGAAGCTTTATATCTCCTTCTACAGGTATTTTGCGTCGGCGTAGGTATTAAAGCGATAGATTGTGATCATTGCACCAGTGGACTGTATAATTGTGATCTTTGTGTAGACTATACAAAACAATTTTGACACAGTGTGATATGGGCACAACAGCCGCTCGCCCATTAATCAAATAAATAAATAAATAGATTATCGTGATCTATGATCGGCTATCGGCTGATAGCTTTTTTGACTTTGCAGAAAACAAACAGACAATTTAACTTTCTTGAAAAATCAGAAAAAAATCATAAGTGATGTCTGCATATATTTTGTCGGTTACTACTTGGAACTGCACTAGCTTACAAACAAAAGTAATAAGCTAGTGCTGCCCATGTGATCGTAAATTAGTCCAGATTTTCTATTATTAGGGGTTTTATCTGAAACTGCGAAGTTTTTTTTTTAAATTCATATAAACTCAGTAAACATGTTTAACATTCCAGATAATCCACGCGGAGATAGTAGTATACTCGTACCACTACCTGCTGGACCCGAAGATAGCGGAGGTGGTCTCCAAGGAGCTGCACAAGGAGGCGGTTGTGGTGTTCGACGAGGCGCACAACATTGACAACGTGTGCATCGACTCATTGAGCGTCAAGGTAGTACAAGCAGTATATAAATCTTTATTTATATACTGTTATTTACTCGATATTTGCAGATTTTCTGCAATGCTTTTTTAGCGAAATAGGTTTGGGCTTGACGTATTTACCTGACGG
This sequence comes from Macaria liturata, assembly GCA_964023185.1. Classification (NCBI taxonomy): domain Eukaryota; kingdom Metazoa; phylum Arthropoda; class Insecta; order Lepidoptera; family Geometridae; genus Macaria; species Macaria liturata. The sequence goes on from OZ026821.1 coordinate 11,175,154, forward strand.
TAAACAATTATTATAGTGGAACCTGCTTGTCCATTAAAATAAAAAATAAGGACCATTCAATTTATGCTTGTTATAAAGATCGTTCGTTAGATTATAATTATAGAATAGCCTTGAGTTTCGATATTTTGTGATCAATGACAACAAAAATTTAATGCAATACAATTAATGTGATGTAAGTATATATTTTCTAGATCACGCGGAGGACCATAGATAGGAGCACGCAGGCTCTGCAGCAGCTTGAAAAGACTGTGGCTCAGTGAGTACAGTCATTTTAAAAATAACATAACTAGATCCAGGTTCTTTTACCTCCAAAGTTGTAATTGCGATAGTATTAGTCACTATTGTAATCAGATGATCCGCTTTTCTCTCTTTATTTTTGATAGATAGTGAGAAAATTCTTTAAATTGTTTTTGTATTTATTTATTTAATAACAATCAAAACGGCCGAAGCCAATTACATTAATTATTTAAATTATTTAATTAGGATCCGTGAGCAGGATGCTGCGGCCCTGACCATGGAGTACGAAGCCATGGTGGAGGGGCTGCGGCAGGCGGGGGTGCAGCGCGAGACAGACCTCGTGCTCGGGAACCCCATCCTGCCTGACGAGGTGCTCAATGGTGAGTGGCATATGTATTCAGTGCTATTTAACGCTTTGACTGCTCATAGCGTGTCTTTGCGTTTTCTGAGAACTAAAAAGACATGCCCGGAACGCAAGAATGCGTTTTCAATACGCTTCGTAAATTGAAATTTATTTATTTATTTATTTATATATGCTATACACAATACAAAATTACATGTTAGAACTTATTCTAAAAAAAAAAATGAATTGTGTGACCCTGTTGCTTGTTTAGTTTAGGGCATAAAAAGGAGATGTACTATAAATAGACATACAAAATAAGAAAGCAGCGAATGCGTTAAATTCTGACACAAAATGGCGGATGTCAAATTTCTTCATTGATCTTCTGAAATAAACATCAATTTAAAAAAAAACCTTACAATATAAGTGTTGGAATATTGAACGGCTACCTTTCCATTCATCTTTAGCCTTATCTCTATAAGTAATATATCAGACAGCTGTGCAAGTAAAGTCGTACATTGTATTTGTTTTATCTCCCTCGACTTGGATGTAGAATGAAAGAAATTGACTCGATTACAGCATAATTTATGTCGTTTTAATTTAAAAAAAAGTACTATTTGTTTACAGAGGTAGTCCCCGGCAACATCCGTAACGCGGAGCATTTCCTCAGTTTCCTGAAGCGGTTCATAGAGTACATCAAGACCAGGCTGCGGATACAACATGTCGTGCAAGAATCACCCGCAGGTATGCCACTTGACTGACACACATATATGAAGAGAATCATTTGAAGTTGATTTTATATTTATCCAACTAGTGACTCTCGACTATCTGCTTTAATCCGGGATATAAAGTAGCATTCGAATACGAAATTAAGTCTAATCTTCAGCATAACAAATTTAACCCAATCAATTATTGTGTATGGAACAGGTGATAATGTGTTAGGTACCGTTACTCTGTATAATGGTATGATTAGAGGGATGGGTTAACGTTTATCAAAAGAAATAAAATATCGTTTGGCCACAGACCAGTTAAATAAAAGTAGGTTTATCAAGTTTGTGGTTGTAGATTGGCGTATGCAATGTTTCTCAGTGGCATCTTAGATTTTAACGCCTCATTGTTTACTTTAAAGAACTTAATAAATAAAACAATTATCACTCAATAAAATATTTAGACTGCCCTGCCCTGTTAGCTTAGTTGGTAGTGGCTTTGCCTTCTAATCCCAGGGGTGCGGGTTCGATTCTCGCATGACACAAGTAATTGTGAATATTAAAATTTTGTAATTACTTGTGTTGAGTCTGGTGGTTCTATAATAAGTATGTATTTACGAAAGAAAAGTATAATATGTATTATATCTGTTATGTAGTACCTACCCATGACACAAGCGTAAGCTTAGTATGGGGCTAGATGGCACTGTGTGATATGTCCTGAAATATTTATTTATTTGTTCCCGCAGGTTTCCTAAAAGACGTGGCAGCCCGCGTGTGCATCGAGCGCAAGCCGCTCCGTTTCTGCGCGTCGCGCCTCTCCTCCCTCATGCGCACGCTGCAGATACCAGACCCGAGCAACTTCGCCTCTCTCACGCTCGTCACGCACTTGGCCACTCTACTCGCCACATATACCAAGGGATTCACGATCATAATTGAGCCTTTTGATGATAAAACTCCGACCGTGTCCAATCCCATATTGCATTTTTCGTAAGTTGTTTGTTTTACTTTTTCAAGTTTTTTTTACAGTATAGTTATATATACATTAGCATGTATATATAACTACATAGTTACATGATAGCACATTTATATAATTAGATCAATACATTATTATAATACAGATCAAGATTACGTGCGCTTCCGACGGGCCCCGAACTAGGCCAGGCCTGTATCTCGGTGGTCCAAAACAGAATATTATTTAGGTATAGGTTAACTAGGTAACTCTAGTGTAATATGTTGCTATGTGTTAATCCAGTGTTTAATCTAGCTCCATATCAAATTGCATGCAAATAAGTCCAGCCGTTTGTGTGTAAACGATGAACAACAAAGAAACAAGCTTACTAACAAACTCAACCGTTATCAGACCCAGAACTTGTGTGACATGTGTTGTAATTTTCGTGAGTATTTTTTGTTGGTTTTCAGATGCATGGATTCGTCAATAGCAATGAAGCCTGTTTTCTCGAGGTTCCAAACTGTGATCATTACTTCCGGTAAGAAAACTTTTAGCTAACCCTATAAGTATACTAAAATTTTATTTTTTACGTTTTTAGGGTTCCTTGTCAAAAGGGTAAAACGGGACCCTATTACTAGGCATCCGCTGTCTGTCTGTCTGTCTCCAGGCTGTATCTCATAAACCGTGATAGCTGAAATTTTTAAGTTTCATTTGCTACAAACTATGGTGATATTAAGCCAGTAATGCCAGAAACAAAAGATTTTTAGTATAAAATGTAAATCTATGACTGTCTATGGTCCAGGCACGCTGTCTCCGCTGGACATGTACCCCAAGATCCTGGACTTCAACCCGGTGGTGATGTCCTCCTTCACCATGACCCTCGCCAGGCCTTGCATCCTGCCCATGGTACGTACACTACTATAATAGTACTCAGTATTTTAACTCGACGCTAACTTTTTTTTTACATGCAATAGGCTCACACTTGACTACAACTTGCTTGATGTTTAGCAACGTTGTATCTTGTCCGCTTGCCTAGAAGCAACCGGTTTACTCTCGACTTGAAGACCGACAAATTATAGTTCAAGGGGAATAGAGATTCGGGCAAGGAGCTCCACGGTTTGGCTGTTCGCACGATGAAAGTCGATAAATAATAAATAAGAATCTATAGTAGTGTTCTGTGTTGTCATTTCGTTAAGATGTTTGCGCATTGAAGTTAGTTTTATTTTAAAAATAACACGTAACGCCTACAAAAAAATATATATCTAGCTATAAAACAGCATCCTGACAAAAAAGGTTAGCAACAAATACTATAACTTAATCTATCAAATCAAATCAAATCAAATCAAAAGTTTTTTATTGAACTTAAATCTACTTATTTACAAAGTTTGTAGCAGACTAAGATAATGAAATAAGTATACAACTAAAATAATTTGAGTGCTACAATTTAATTATGAACTGGTGCCTCTGAACTAAGCTAGGCTTGTATCTCAGGGGCACCACTTCCCCATGTGTGTTGACATTAATTAACCTACTACAAGTGCTTAGTAACTGATTTAAATATGGTCTTATCTATAATCCACGACTTTTCGATCAAACCACAATGTTTGAATTTACTGTGTGGGTAAATTTTGTTTTCGTTATTATCTTTTTAAACGTTATTTCCTCCTGGTATTCCAGATAGTGTCGAAGGGCAGCGACCAGGTGGCGATCTCGTCCAAGTACGAGTCCAGGGAGGATGTGGCCGTTATAAGAAACTATGGACAGCTGCTCGTCGAGGTCAGATTACTATCTATAAAAACACACTTATTTTATTAGGTACTAGCGGACCCGACAGACTTCGTCCTGTCTGTTGACTCTTTTACTCTTTAGTTAGTTAGAAAAGGGCGGTTTTTCGATTTTTTTCTCGCCGTAAAAACCATCCTTGAACTTCAACGAATGTTAAAAAAAAGAATTGGCCAAATCGGTCGAGGCGTTGTTGAGTTATGCGCTTACCAACACATTTTGCGATTCATTTTTAATTTTTACTAGCGGACCCGACATACTTCGTCCTGTCTGTTGGTCTTTTTTACTCTTTAGTTAGTTAGAAAACGTTTGTATGGGAAAAAGAAAAGGGTGGTTTTTAGGGACTTTACGGCATTTTTTCGATTTTTTCTCGCCGTAAAAACCATCCTTGAACTTCAACGAATATTAAAAAAAAAGAATTGGCGAATTACTTTTTGTATGGAATATCATATAGAGCGAGGAGGTATCATTGGGAACTGGTTTCTTTCATAAAAAAAGCTGTTGAACAGAAGTTTTGTTCATCAGTTTGCTGGTGTTTTTCAAGTAAATGAAACGAGAAACTTTTATTTATTAATTTATTGTTAAAAATTCATTTATTCATTTCGAAATAAAGGTGGTACTATGTACATATGAGTGCGCTATATTTCCACCCACAGGGCGTGCAAATTAATATTTACAATTTAGATTTCAGATTATGTCAATTATCTAAATATGTCAATTTATGTTCAAAAAGAGGCGTTTTCTCTCTTCAGATGTCAGCGTGCGTCCCGGACGGCGTGGTGTGCTTCTTCACCTCGTACATGTACCTCGAGAGCGTGGTGGGCGCCTGGTACGATCAAGGTAACTAACTCTGTTTTACACCACGTCTTTTATACAGGTATTAGTGAATGGTTTAGTGGACCCATGGTTTCGCTCGCTTTGTTTCGGTGTAAAAAGACTATGTGTCACTCTCGGGATTCTCTTCTAACACTTTGTTACAGATTACAAATAAGTTACTACGTAAAATCATGTGTTCTAGGTATATGAGCTCATGTCTGGCTGGGAGTTTCACCAATTCGGATAGTTTTCACTCGCTAACGAAACGCCCATCAAGATCTAAATAACGCCCATCAAAGACATGTAAACTGACACGATATATTTAACCAATGCCCGTTCAAAGACATGTAAACTGACACAATATATTTAACCAATGCCCGTTCAAAGACATGTAAACTGACACAATATATTTAACCAATGCCCGTTCAAAGATGCTCTCAGAGATTCTACGATTGGTGTTTTGTTTTCGAGTGAAAACGTTCTGAATTTGTGGAACACCCTACATATTGCAAATAGTGTTATATTTGTGTCGCGCTCCAAATATAACGCTGCAATTACTGATATACAAGGGTACATGTATATGATAATATACATATGTCATAGTCATTTATTTGTGAATTGTAAAGGACACAGTTACAAAAACAGCATGTGGAAAGTGAACACTGAACTATCACCCTGATAGGGTATGTACTTTCGTATGTCTAGTGTGCGGTCGGCCTTAAGTGAAGTATTGTTGCAGGTGTGGTGGCGAGCTTACAGCGACACAAGTTGTTGTTCATAGAGACACAGGACTCGGCGGAGACTAGCTTCGCACTCATCAACTATATCAAGGTAGATTACAGTTTCACTAATTCCACATAACATCAGGCGGGCTGTATTCAAATGCGAATCTGTGTACTTCGTAAATAACAGTATTTGGGTCGGGATTAAAAGCAGTCTACGTTTCTTTTAAATACCTATATAACCACTACAAAAAGAAAAACTTGATTTCCTGTCCCCCAGATCAGGACTGAAAGTGGAACAGACAGACTCACAAAAACACTTTATCATGTACCCATTGTTTCCTGGCTCTTTATTAGTTCCAAGATTCATGTTGTAATATCATATTACATTATTACTAAGCTACTTATTACTACTTTGGCATATTCGCTAGAACAAGACAATGTCCCATTGTATGACATCGTAACTGTAGTGCAACAATAGTTTTATTTTTAAAATCTAGCCAATGTTAATAAAGCTAAATCTTGTCGATTGTTTGATAGCGTTGTATGTAGTAAATCCTGATTGTTGTAACCACAAAACCGAGAAAACAATGCAAGTAGTGCTCGTATCTCCTGCCTGTGCCACAATTAAGCAGAATATCGCAACATTCGCGGCGGCCATGATTAGTCGTGCTTAGCTACGTGAGCTAGAAAGACGTTCCGCACTCGCACAAAAAACATGTTTAAAAATAATTCATGCCTTGTTGTGCCATTATTACGTGTCAAAATGAAAGCAGGACGAATAATTTATCAAATAGAGATGTATATTTTGTTTCACTTATGTGTGAGTTTGGCGACACCGGTACCCGCATTAAGTAGTTATAAGGGCAGTTCCATTGTTTTGTCTATTTCGTGGCTGTACCTCCCCCAGGCGTGTGAGAGCGGTCGCGGCGCCGTGCTGCTGTCGGTGGCGCGCGGGAAGGTGTCGGAGGGAGTGGACTTCGAGCACCACCTCGGGAGGGCCGTGCTCATGTTCGGGATACCCTACGTGTACACGCAGAGCAGGATACTGAGGGCGCGCCTCGACTACCTGCGCGACCAGTTCCAGGTACGCACCACGCTGCTCACTATGACACAAATGCTTATTTCTGTAAAAAAAATATTTTTAACATTGCTCGTCTTGAGAGTCAAGTAAGTATCAAACGTTATTTTCACAGATCCGTGAGAATGACTTCTTGACATTCGACGCGATGCGTCACGCGGCGCAGTGCGTCGGACGAGTGTTGCGGTGAGAATATTAGCATTACATTTTATTATGCTCATAGCAAGTCTGCAGTGCAGCCAATTAAGGTGACATTACTCTCTTTGATTAGTATTTGTATGAAGGTGGTTTTGGTTCCCTACGAAATTATTTTTTGGAAAAGTTATAATAGAAATAGTCTCCCTCGCGATGCTTTCAGAGTAGTTAGCGAATGCGTGAGTGAGTAAATTAGGTATATACTAGGAGATGACTCTGGCCTCGTAACACAGCCTAACGGCTACCACGAGGTCAGAGGATTCCAAACATTTTGGGACAAAGTTTCTTTTTTGGCAAATAAATAATTTTATTTAGTATTTCTTGTATTTTAGTGCAAATCCATAAATTAGAGGCAGACACCAGAGCTGACCACTCTCATACGAACCTACTATTTTTTTTAAACCATAAATATATTTAAAATCAAGTAATTGGTGGCAATTTCCCTTTTTCGTATTTACATGAACATATCCATGTTTCCACGTGTATATTCCAGCGGTAAGACAGACTACGGCATCATGGTGTTCGCCGACAAGCGGTTCAGCCGCGCCGACAAGCGCAGCAAGCTGCCTCGCTGGATACAGCAGCATCTCAAGGACTCGCTCTGCAACCTCAGCACGGAGGAAGCGGTGCAGGTATCATACTAACATTATAATCAAACATTTCCTAATTTTAACACCTGGCTGTTTTAGTACTGAAATCGTTAGGTACATCATTACAGTCGTCTTACTCTGCATGAAAACTCAACAACATAGCCGATATCTAATCATAATCGACATAATACATAGATTTATTTTGACACATGAATTTCAAACAAGTGTTCACATTATGCGTCAGTTGATTATGAAGTCGATGGTGCGAGCGAGGTGTACGATGGTGCGTGTGTGAGTGACTTCCTTCATTGCTTGCCTACACTGTTTGTTATCATACCACTTGAATTTGTACACAAATTGAGGGTTACTTAGATATTGAAATAAAAAAAGCATTGTTTGTGTAACCTAGCTCCTAAGACGTAACTATAATTAAACTAGATATATACTGGGAGATGACTCTGGCCTCGTAACACAGCCTAACGGCTACCACGAGGTCAGAGGATTCGAAACATTTTAGGACATAATTTATTTGGCAAATAAATTATTTTGTATTTGTATTTGTATCTGTGTCACGAACTTACTATAATATTTAATACTAGTCGATGCCCTTCGCCCGTGTTTTATCGCCCGAATGTATACTATCATCATACCAAAAATCACTAGCGTCAATCACTCCGCTGTGACGTATAAACGAAACAAATATGTACTTTCATTTATTTATATGATAATAATGTTAATTATGTTATTCCCTCAGATCTGCAAGCGCTGGCTCCGCCAGATGGCGCAGCCGTTCACGCGGGAGGACCAGCTCGGAGTGTCTCTGCTCACGTTAGCGCAGCTGCAGTCACAGGAGCAGCAGGACAAGATCGAGAAACAGGTCATGCAGAAGTAACTACTACTCCATTCCATTGAGGTAGCGGCTATTTCACTTCGAAGGAGTAGGTTCATGATTCAAATGGATTAAAACGCGATTTTTCAGAAAAAACTCGCTGTAACACCTGCAGAAAAAAAATGAGCAACCTGACGAAAAACGAACAAGAAAAAATACACGCATTGTTTGGATTGAAGCCGGTTTATTATATTATTTGTTTACTAAGACCAGCTGGAAGTGTTTCTACTCACACTGGCACAGCTGCAGTCACAGGAGCAGCAGGACAAGATCGAGAAACAGGTTATGCAGAAGTTACTACCATAAGGATTGGGGAATATGGGCGCTATTACATTGGGATAGTGGCTATTTCACTGCAAAAAGAGGAGTAGTCACACTCACAAGTCTGCTGAAACGCCTACAGTAAAAAAGTGAGCAAGAAAAATTATGGCGTTATGGTCACATCACATTGCTGGAATTACTTACCTACTATTTGTTGCAAATAGTGCGTGCGAAACTCGTTTTTTTATTTAAATGTTTACTTAAGCAGCTTGGATCAATGTGCCCTGTTGAAAATAGAATACCAAGAGCTACCTTTCGGTTTTAGTTTTCAAGTCAAGTTATAAAAGTATATTCTATCTATATTATTAGTAAGTATATTCACCAGTGGTGGCCGAGGTCAAATAAAAGAAGTACTACAACGGTGATGTGGACCTTAATAGCGCCGTAGAAGCTCTTATAAGGAAGAATCTGTAAATAGTATTGCTAATTTTAAGTTTCCATTACAGTAAGTTACGCAAATATAAGGTTTTTAATAATGAACTCTTTGTTTACTTATGTACTTAAAACTTTTAGGAGTATATATATTTCTCTACTTAATTTTTTTTTTTACATGATATAGGCTTACGCTTGATTACAACTTGCCTGATGTTAAGCAACGTTATAGTCTACGATCAAGCGCGCTTGCCTAGAAGAAACCGGTTTACTCTCGACTTGAAGATCGACAAATTATAGTTCAAGGGGAATAGAGATTCAGGCAAGGAGTTCCACAGTTGGGCTGTTCGCACGATGAAAGTCGAAGCAAAACGCTTGGTGCGAGTCTTTGGAACCTCAACTGTATAACGGTGCCTCCTTGCCGAAGCCCTACTCGTACGATGGTGAAATGGGGCTGCAGGAATTAAATTATGCAATTCAATAATGAAAAAAATTTCTTTCGTAAATGAAACAAAAGAATAGTGCTTAAATCATTTCATATATTTTATCATACATATAAACACAACCAAACGTAACTTCACAAAACGCAAATTAGTTTCAAACAAACTGTACCTACAAAATTTTCAAAGGAATATAAAAACACAATATATACCTAGTCAGGTCATAAGTATTGTCACACAGTAAAAACTTTTCTTTTAGAATGCTGGCCACTAAAAAGTTTATTGAATTCGAATTTCGCATTGTTCATGAAAATAAAAATGTATACTTTTTAGAATTTTACTTATTTTTAAATATGGAGTGGACGCTTAAAGAGGACCGTGTTGCAGTTATTGCACTGCATCGTTGCGGTTACGCGCCAATTCAAATTTTGGACATACTGAAAAATTTGAATGTAACCAAAAGATTCGTTTATCGTACCATCAAACGATACAATGAAGACACTAGTGTAGATGACAAGTCAAGAAGTGGTCGGACTCGGTCTGTTAGGACTCCAGCAGTGATAAAAGCTGTGAAGGCGCGAATTCAAAGAAATCCCAAACGTAAGCAGAAAGTGTTGGCCCTTCAGATGGGGTTAAGCAGAACCACGGTGAAAAGGGTGTTAAATGAAGACTTAGGGCTTCGGGCATATCGAAGAAAAACAGGACATCGTTTGAATGCTCATCTAATGGACCTGAGACTGAAGAGATGCCGCGCTTTGTTGAAGCGGTACGCCGGAAAAAAATATCGGGAAATTCTTTTTTCTGATGAAAAAATTTTTACCGTAGAAGAGAGCTACAACAAACAAAATGATAAGGTGTACGCACACAGTAGTGAAGAAGCGAGCAAACGTATTCCGCGTGTCCAACGAGGTCATTTTCCATCCTCGCTCATGGTATGGTTGGGAGTTTCTTATTGGGGCTTAACAGAGGTACATTTTTGTGAGAAAGGTGTAAAAACGAATGCAGTTGTGTATCAAAATACAGTCCTGACGAACCTTGTGGAACCTGTTTCTCATATCATGTTCAATAACAAGCACTGGGTATTCCAACAAGATTCGGCGCCAGCTCATAGAGCGAAGAGCACACAAGACTGGCTGGCGGCGCGTGAAATCGACTTCATCCGGCACGAAGACTGGCCCTCCTCCAGTCCAGATTTGAATCCGTTAGATTACAAGATATGGCAACATTTGGAGGAAAAGGCGTGCTCAAAGCCTCATCCCAATTTGGAGTCACTCAAGACATCCTTGATTAAGGCAGCCGCCGATATTGACATGGACCTCGTTCGTGCAGCGATAGACGACTGGCCGCGCAGATTGAAGGCCTGTATTCAAAATCACGGAGGTCATTTTGAATAAACTTTATTGTCATAAGAATCTATGTATTGTTAAGTTCATTTTGGTATATAAATGGTTACATAAAGAATAAAGTTGTTTCAATTATTTTATATTAAACATGTGACAGAATTTATGACCTGACTAGGTATTATGAAGAGTAAAGCTGCTAACATATCTTAACATATCGTATCCGTATAATATGTACTTCATTACAAATAGATGTAAAATAATGAGACTGTTTCTTCTTCGTATTTTAAAAAAAGGGTACATCAAATTATGTATTTAACTACCTACATACGTTTCTGACTGTTCTCACATTTTTGTCGACACATTCTGTAAAATGCAGACAAATCTCTGAAACCTTAGTTAAAATTCACAAAAAATATTCTATACAGAAAGTACTAACACACATTTATAGCAGAGCTAAAAAAATAAAATACTCGTATCACAAACTGTGTACTTACTATACAACTTAAAACAGTAACCCAAGTTCAAAGTTCTTGCAAATTGTAGCAAAATTATATTTAGGTATAATTTAAAATATGAGTATGGCTTTTGACCACACCTACATGTTGCTTAAAGCGACACTCGCACACGCGACGATGTTGTCAAAGTTCTGTAGTATTTGTAGAACTAGGGTAATATTTACTAAATAAATAGTATACCTACCTATATTTTGATATATATTACCGAGTTTAAAAATTGGTTCTGAGATACCTACCTGTTTATTTAATTCGTCTATATAATTCACATGCGTATTATGTATATGTCATAATAAGGTATACTGTACAAGTATACAGGTCACATTTCATAATAACTTAATAAGTACAGTGTTACTTTCAAGCTATCCAGATATTAGTAGGTATGAGAGCAAGGCAGTCAAGTGCGCCCAAGAATACACAGTATTACCCAGTGATTATACATATTTTAGTTTTTACTCCTAAGGCGACAAAAGAAAGATATATCAAAGTGACAAGATTCAATGTAAAATTTTATTATTCTTGTGTTTACTGGTTTCAGTGTTGGGGCTTGATGTCACTTCTCTTTTGGACGAGGTTTATCTGTGTTCATTAGTAGCTTTGTCTAGAATGGGCAAGGTTTTAATTACCTCTGGCATTTATTCGAATTTCAAATTATTCATTTAAATTAATTATGTGTACTTTACACTTTGTAATATGTACCAGGATTTCATATGTATGTTTATTATTATTATGTTTATTTTCATGTCGGGTTTGGTTTTCTAGTTTAACTTGGTCACGTTATGTTTTCCCGCATGATTGGAAAGGCAGTGTTTTGTGGGGCTAAGTTTTCATGTTTCAGGGTTTCATATTATGACTGATCTATCTACTTCTATGTGTTTTATGTACCTTCTTATGTAACCTAGCCACAGCATCTTCTTTTACGTACTAGTCGCGTTTTCTTTTCCTACTGACCGCTGTTTTATTTCTATGTATGTATTTTCTTGTGTATCCTGGTCACGGCGTCTTCTTTTATGTACTAGTCGCGTTTTCTTTTCTTACTGACCGCTGTGTTATTTTTATCTATCTTCTGGTGTATCCTGGTCACGGCATCTTTTTGTATGTAGTAATCTCAGTATGTCGCTACTTACTGGTCGCTGTGTTTCTGTATGGGGCGGGGGTGCTGGTGCGCGCGGCGGCGCGGGTGCGTGAGCGCGGCGAGCAGGGCGCGCCCGGACGCCGCGCACAGCTCGGTGCCGTCCC